>JAUOBW010279761.1:0-10681 GCA_032360285.1 Lepidozona retiporosa | reverse complement strand
TAGTACTAAAATTCGTCATTTTTGCTAAGCAACACTAGTACTAAAGCCAAAGCTTAGTTGCTTATAATAAAAAAACGCTTAAAAATACCAGTACAGTTCAACACTGAGCTCAGCAATTCTTGAGTGCTAAACAAAATTTTAAATGTTGTATTATTTCTATTTATTTTAGCATGGACGGATATATTCTCTTGTGATTTTGAAAAACCTCTAACTAGTACCAATCCTAACAAAACGCCAATCTCTCCCAATGATGCAGATATGTGTTCGTTGATCTCAGAACCCAGACCCATTGATATTACTGCAACTTATGACCATTTTTGGTATAAAGCATACAATGGTGCAACAGATTCTGATCAAACTGGTCCGGATAGTGCTTATGGTAAACTTTATTTTATTGTTAGTCCCAGGGGTATATACAAAATATTATCTGGTGGCCAAATATACCAACTAGCAAATTACACCTGATTGGGATGTTCCTTCTCAGTTTGTAATGAAGATAAATCACAGTTAAAATTTTACCTTGAACATTTTGGTCGATGTTAAAATCCCCTTAAAATATAGACTTCCTGATTATCAATATTGGTTGTATCAGAAATTATATCACTGGAGTTATGCAAAAATAAGGTTTAAAAACAATACCGAGAATTAGCCCTCAAAATTTCCCACTGCAATGCCACAGATTTGAGAATATTCCTCTGCAAATTTCGGCTGAGCGATTTTTTTGATTTTAAAATTCTAAAAGGTGGAAACAAACCAATTTACTACAGGTTTAATTATTATATATAATTAAGACAAAGTGAAGAAAAAACTACAGGTTTGGTACTAATAGTTTCATGCTGCTTGCGCAACAGCTCTTCAGCCAAAATAATTTACAATTAAAAGTTAAAAATCCTGTTAATTAGTTAATTACAGTAGAATCGATTCATCGATCTTACGTCATTAATCCTTAGAATCAAAATTTGCAAGCATGAATTTATTAACGTGCCTGCACTTGAACACTTTTTATTGAGTAAATTTATACCTTTATAATCAGCAATTTCTAATTTTTCATTTAGGCATATATGCTACAACCTCTCATTTCTAAGTTGTACGGAGCACACTTTCTTAGAATTTTTCATGTAACAGTCGGAATTCCATCTTTTTCCTTAATTTTATAATATTCTTTGGAAAGTTCCGTGTTTGACTGGTGTTTCTTTACTTGCTTGATACACAATAATTATAATCGGGTAAGTTAGAATAAATTGTTGCTTGATACACAATGTTATTTTGTAAACAATTAAGATTCATGGGGCATTCATATTTTTTTATACAATTACACGATGGGGTGTAGTCTGGTCGAATTAAGGTTTAACCTAGAATTAATTCCATGTTAAGGTTTTTTGGTATCAAAAGAAGCGCAATTTTATGGACTATAACATATCAAAAATCCGCTGAAAGTCCTTTTGGGCAAAACTTTTTATAGCTGTTTAAGTAAAGGTGCGTATTTTATTAATATTTTGATTTTTTAAAATGATTCTGAAAATGCCCATTCATTTTATAAAAACAATTATAACATTATTCAAATTATTTTGATGTTACACAATAGAGTTTTAAATTTGCACGTGCAGTAAATGTACAACGTTGTAAAAAAATATATAAAAACTGGAATTGCATGCATTTTGTGGAGTTATATTTTAACTTTTTTATATTTGTAATATCATGGAACTTTGTGATACCAATGGTGTACCTGCTTGAACTATTACAAGGGAGTGGCTGAAACCTGAACAGGTAATGTTTTCCTCTACATTTAATTTAATTCATGTGGATTTCCAAATTTTAGTATATTAAAATCCCGGATAAAAGCCCGGGGCCGATATTCGTACCGAATTAAAACCATGAGGAAACCTCGAATATAAGCCCATGGGGCTTATATCCGTGTTGAATTTTGGGTTTTATCTAAGATCTGTGTATATGTTTTTAAGGCTTTAAGCAGGTGGGTAAGGTGATTTGAACGACGTAAAATCGCAAACAACATATATTTATATTATTGTATTGTAGATATGGCCGAAAATATCGTTGAATTCGATGAAGAAAAGTGTGTCATCTGTTTGAAAGATTTCGACCAACATAGTCTCGCAATACGACTTGGAAAAAAAGGCCTAAATACGTTAGTCGACTTTAGCAAGAAACGTCAATACAGAAATCTAACAAACTATCTTACAGTATGGATTATTTATTTCGCTTTTTTTTAGCTGCTGTCACTATAACCCGCGAAAGCTATAACCATACCTACAAATAGAGCAAATTCAGTTCTATTAAGCGCCAGGGAAAGTTATAAAATTTTCAAGATTTTACGGGGGCTCTTAGACGAGGGGGCGCTTAGAAAACTATCCTAATTTAAACTTTAATTATTTTTATTTAAAGCGAGAATATAAGTAAAGCGAGAATATAACCGGTGTTGGTGCGCAGAAAATTATAGCTTTTTCCATATAACCAAGTATACAAAGTAAAGCAAAACTCTGGTCTGGTATATTTGTAAGAGTGGTCTCTTCAAGCCGCTGAGTATACCAATTATTTAGCAAGTCTTCTTCGTGCTCATAAGTGATATACATATATTTTTTTTTATTTCACATCGATAATATAACTCGGTGGTTGGCCAAATCTACGAAGAATCGTCCGTGGCTTAAGATCAAATCATCTTGTGTATTTTCTTTTAAGACCGACGCCCCACTGAAGCGCGAAGATAAAAGTAATAACGAAATATGTTTAAAAATTATTGATATTTGGATCTAAAGATATATATTTTTTATTTAAATGAGTAGGGCGAGCTAATATAATATTTTCATGGATGCGCTAAAATGTGAGGCTCGAAATTACAGGGGAGCCCAAATTCAGGGAATGCACTGGCTGTATATTATTTATTTTAACCTTTAGAGCCCGAAGCGTGTTTTTCATACCTATTTTTTTAGGGGCAAGTGTTTTATTTCATAAAAAAAAACGAAGGAATAGTTACGACACGTCGGAGTTAGTTGACGTCAAAATTAAAAATTTTAAAAAACAAAAATTTATATCTTGTGACCTCGTACTATGTTTTTAGTGCACATTTCGCTTGATAGAAAATAATTTTTAACGACTATTGAGAGTCAAATTTTGCGAAAAAAACAACATACCAGCGGTCAAAATTACCTAAACATTTTTTTACTTTCGTATAGTTCACATATTATAAAAGATTTTTTCATATTTTATTTCGTTCTTGAGAATTATGAATTTTTCAAAAAAGTGCGGTACTACACCCACCCTCGATGATGCATCTGCCATTAATGGCTGCATTCCCGTAAGACAGGCTAATATATTTTTAGGATGTTATTCGACGCGACGTGCAAGATAAAGTGCTTGTTCATAAGACATGTCGAAGAGATTTTACTGATATTTCAAGGTCATTCCAACATTCATCTGCAAATATTATTGAGCCAGCAGCTAAACGGTTGAGATCTAGCGTGGACATGTTTTGTTGGAAGGACGATTGCTTTCTATGTTGCAAAAGAGCTATTGAAGATAAAAAACACCCTAAGCGAAAACCAATACATAGTGTGCTTACGCTGGAATTCCGAGAAAAACTCACACGGCAATGTCAACAACGGAATGATGATTGGGGAACAGCAGTAAGTACACGGATGAGTTGCAGTAATGATCTAGTAGCTGATGAAGCCGTATACCATGCAGAGTGTTACAATCTATTTATGTTTAAACGTCAACATAATACCACGGGTAGGCCAGCAGACGGAACTTTACAACACTGGTTTAAGATATTATGCAAATGGATCGATGAGGAGGCCGATGGAGATCTTCACACAATAAGTGAGCTGCATGAAAAAATGAGGGAATTGGCAGGTGGTGAAGAGGTATATGGGATTAAATATTTGAAAATTAAACTTTCTGATACCTACAAAGATTCCATTTACTTTTCAGAATCATGCGGTCGTTCAAATATAGTATGTTTTCGGGAAATGGCGAATTTCATACTAAATGAGAAATGGTACCAATCCAGGAATGACGATAGAAAAAAAGATGCCGAGAGAATAATAGATGCTGCTGCAAAACTGATTATGGCTGATATCCGAGAAATAGAATTTGATTCTTCGCATTATCCTACACACAACGATATTTGTTTGGAAGAAAATGATTGGCTTCCCAAGAGTTTGAAACGATTTCTCTCAATACTAATTCGACCGAAAATTAAGCAAAATAGCATTGGCCAATGTATACTATATGCTGCA
This sequence comes from Lepidozona retiporosa, assembly GCA_032360285.1. NCBI lineage: Eukaryota > Metazoa > Mollusca > Polyplacophora > Chitonida > Ischnochitonidae > Lepidozona > Lepidozona retiporosa. The sequence continues at coordinate 6,425 of JAUOBW010279761.1, read as the reverse complement.
CGTCCAAGGTCTATCATACCTCCTATTCCGTTTGGCCTGGCAGTTGAGGTAGATCATATCTTTGGCTCGAAATGGTTAAATAACGAGCTGTCAAAACTAGGGTTTGGCATAACATATGATGAAGTCACTCGATTTAAGCAATCTGTTATTGAAAATACTGATGCAAACGAACTCGCTGGGACGTTTTCTGCCGGTACATTCACACAATATATAGCTGATAACGTAGACCACAATGTTTGTACTTTGGATGGAAAAAAGACGTTTCACGGTATGGGAATTACATCAGCATCTATCAACAAGTCCGATATTCTTTCAAATCAGAATACTAAAATTAAAAGACAAGCTCTAAAAAAAGTCAACGAAGTTGTAAAGAATAAAGGTATTCCGCTCGTCCAGTATGTGAATTCCTCTAAACCCGCACTTTCATCTGTTTATTACAAACCGTTTTCCCAGTTGCAATCACCAGAAATGATCGCATCTTATGTTTCTACTGACCTATTATGGCAAATGGCTCATCTTTTTCACGACAGAGACCGTGCAAGTTGGTCTGGTTTCATGCAGTGTCACATGTCTGGTAACTATCCTGGTAAATCGCAAATTTGTATGCTTCCTATTATCAACCTAAACCCATCTGATGAATCATGCATATATTCAACGTTATTGTTTGCTAAGAGTCAATCTGAAATTTACAACAGTGGCCCTGCGTGTATAACCTTTGATCAGCCATTGTGGATCAAAGCTCTTGAAATAATTAAGTCAAAATCACTTGATATAGTTTGTCGTCTAGGTGGTTTTCATACTATGATGAGTTTTCTTGGAAGTATGGGTACAATGATGAAAGGTTCGGGATTGTCTGAATGTTTAGAAACAATTTATGGAGAGAACGCGGTTAAACACATGATGTCAGGAAAAGCAATTGCAAGGGCACTACGAGGACATTTTCTTCTTGAATCTGAACTTATTAGAAAGCTGATTGACGATCTTATAAATTACAACGAAAATGATGAGCATTCAGAGGAAGAAACTAAGTTTTCTGAAATAAAGAATCAAGTACGTCAGCAAGATATCACTGAAATTCAACGGCTATACGATTCATTCGTCGACGGAACATCTAATGTTGAGAACATACAAAATTCAAAAGCGTTGACAAATTTCCAAAGCGTGCTTCAACAATACAAAGATTATTTAATCTCAAAGTCAAGAACAAGTAAGTTATGGATCCAATATTTATCATATATTGCGAACATAAAATTATTTATTCGAGCTGAAAGAACTGGTAACTGGAATCTTCACCTAACCGCAGTTAAAAGCATGATCAACCTGTTTTCTGCCACCGGGCATATAAATTATGCAAAGAGTTCTCGGTTATACCTGCAAATGATGCTAGAGCTGCCTACTACACATCCAGACCTGTACCAAAAATTTTGCGTAGATGGTTATCACACTGTTCGGAGATCTAATAGGTTTTGGGCAGGTTTGTGGACAGACCTAGTTATAGAACAAGTTATGATGCGTTCGCTTAAAAGCAGAGGAGGTGTTACAAGAGGAAGAGGCGTAACCGAAAGTGTTTTGTTATCATGGATTCATAGCATGCATGAATGTGCTTCTGTTCACAATTCTATGTCACAATTAACGAATCTGCAACACAAATCCAGTGAACAGCATGTAGAATTAGGACATAGTCGTATAAAACGCGATAATGACGATGCGCAAAAGCTATCAGAATGGCTAGATACCTACAATCCATTTATTACAGATGAACCTTCTTTGAAAAGTGTGTTCTCCGGATTGACGGCCTGTTCTGAGGATAAAATCAACTGTGATCAAACTGAAGAGGTCGGTGAAGCAATAAACAAGACTCTTGATAATTGTGCTGTTACAGATGCAACAATAAAGCGGAGCAACCAAGTAAGAACACTTGAATGCTTAAAAGTTTGTGTGAAGATTGACAAGGAAAATGTTTATGTTGACCCTACGTTGTTATTCTCCCGTTTAATTGTTATCTTGGAACGAGAAGACGATATGATGAAGTATTTTAATTACGAATTAACTCCGGAACCTACTTCATTATTTGCCGACGGAATGATGCGTAAAGCAACGAAATCTACATTGGCTAAATATATTACCAAAGATTCAGCTACTTCTTCCGCACCAACTCAGCCGATATTTGTTATAGATGGTGGAGCATTACTACACAAAGTAAAGTGGCTTCCTACTAGTGGAGATTTCAAAGGTATTCTTAGCCAATACTCAACTTACCTTGCTACAAAATACGGCGTCTGTTGTGTGGTATTTGATGGATATGATAATGGACCATACATTAAGGATCATGAACATAAACGAAGATCCGGCAAGAAATCTGCAAACTTTCAAGTCGAATTAAATACAAAGGTTACATGTAGACAAGATCTATTTTTAAAAAATGATAACAACAAATCCCAATTCATATCCCTGCTGTCTGCATTGCTTAGAACCGAAGGCCATGATGTTAGAAACAGTGACGGTGATGCTGATACATTAATTGTTTCCACAGCTCTTGAATACGCATCGAAAGGTAAAGAAGTCGTAGTAGTTGCTAGTGATACTGATATACTTGTAATGCTTATGTTTCACTGGGAAGTTGGTCTCGAGATATCTATGCGTTCAGAGGTAGGAAAGAAATTCGACATAAAGCAATGGAAAATAGAAGATCTGATAAAAACAGCTGGCGAAGATGTTACTAGTCATATTCTCTTTATCCACGCATGGACTGGTTGTGATACAACTTCTGCTATTTATCGACAAGGTAAGGGCTAATAAAGTTGATGTTTAGTATAGCGCTAATAGGATCACGATAACATTTTATTTTTAGTTATATAATGTAAATATTTTTAATACAATTATGTAATTTATTTTTTTTATCTTAAATTATAACACATTATTATAAACTATTTGTAAATTTAAATTTGAAGTAGTGTAATATATATATAAACTTATACATTATAACTAAATTTATGTGTCAGTTATATAATTATAGCTAAATCAATTTATATTGTAATGATATTTGAACATTTACACGAAACATTATGTAGTAATTTTTTAGATATAAATATATAGATATATTACTGCTCTATTTTTTTTGTTAAAATATTATTTGATGGATATTGTTGTTATATTTATATATTGTATGTAATCAAATATCAAAAATTATATTTTTTAACTAATATGTTTATTAAATTATACATATAAATAACAGTCTATACTTTTTATAAATATATATTATTTAACAGGCGCTATACTAGACATCATTTTTATATTGCTGAATAAATGCTATGTTTAATTTTAAATTTTCACTTTGATGGACAGTATTCCGATAATAAACTATGTTATAAATCCTCCATATAGCTAAACTGCAAAATAAATTCCGCGAATTACTGTTACTTATAAGTACACTTGTTATGGTATTGAATTTATTATATTTCGTTTTAAATTTACTTTATGCTCCTTTCCACACTTCTTAGGGAGATTTGAGATTTAATTGGCAGTGGGGGCTTGTAACAAGGTTGTCCTAGATTGACATTTTTGAAAAGATAAGTATTTGGGGTGCCTCGTATATTGGGTAACTAGTTAGTTATCACTAGATGTTTATTTATATAGGCAAGACTGGTATCTTGAAGAAAATCCAACAGCATAAAACGTATCAATCGATTGCTGAAATATTCGAAGACGAGACAGCTACTCCAGAGGAAATTGGAAATGCTGGGATAAAGCTAATTCTTAAAAGGTAAAATATTAACATAGATTTTTAGATTGGGTGGGATAAGAGATACTTGATTGTCATTAGGGAACATATATGTCATTCACACGTAGGGGGTGGGAGATTTGCGATAAAAATGAGGAAAAAAGTAGATGGATTGAGGAGGCGTGGGTAGGTTACAATATTAATGGTGTGGACATCATATTTGAGTTATATTACCTATGTATTAATAGTTTCTACATGATTCATATTTCATCTTCGTTATACAAATTTCTATCATAATTTCAACTCTAATCAAATTTTAATATTGGCTATGCAACACAAACGCGATCCCATGCATCCTAATACTAAAATATCATTATTTTTGTATTTGTATTTTGTACTTGAGTTTATTAGATCAGTCAGACGTTAAACAAGGATTGGTTATTTTTCAGCTACAACGGGAATGATTCACAAACTCTTGCATGTCTACGGTATGAGCAATTCATGGAGATGGTGGCTACAAGTACAACATCGATTAAACCATACAACCTCCCTCCAACTGAGAGTGCTGCACGGAAACATAGTCTTCGAGTGCACTTACAGGTTATTGAATGGAAATCACTGAATCTTAATGGAGTACGTTTAAATCCAATCGATTGGGGTTGGAAATTAAATAACGGATGTTTTGAGCCAATCATGACAGATTTAGATGCTGCGCCAGATGAAATTTTGAAGTTTGTCCGCTGCAAATGTAAAGCATCTTCGAAGAATCAATGTGGGTCAAATGTATGCACATGCAAAAAGAATGGACTGAAATGCGTGGCTGCATGTGGACATTGTCATGGCAAACAATGCAACAACAGCAAAGAAACTATGGAAACAAGTGATGAAGAGCCAGACGATGGAAATATTTTTGATATGATAGATGATTTTTAAGTTATTTCTAGTTCATTTTTATTAGTTTATTAGCCTATCCCTCACGATCTCCTGTCTTATATTAAAAAAAAAAAAAAAAAAACACTCCCACTTCGATGCATTAGGGGTGGCATCCCCAGCCCTCGATGCATCCCCCATTAATTGAAAAATTCGTAATAATCAAGATAATTTATATTAATTACCTGTTAATAATAACAATATTTGATATATTTACAATTCACAATTTAATGTCATCCTATATTTATACGAAATTGTTTTTGCTAAGTTTATAGAAATAAACTAGATAGATTTTACAAAAATAAAACCAATTTTTATCAAAATACCTACCTTTACTCAAACAGCTATAAAAAGTTTTGCCCAAAAGGACTTTCAGCGGATTTTTGATATGTTATAGCCCATAAAATTGCGCTTCTTTTGATACCAAAAAACCTTAATATGGAATTTATTCTAGGTTAACCTGTTTTTGAGGCTATTTCGACCAGACAATTCGTAAACAATTCCAAAAGGCGGATTTTTTCCACCTCTGCTGAGTAACACAATAAGAACTTTGTTTTTAAGCATATTTATTATCATGTACCTACTGATGATGCACCTGTCTAAAGAGCCTTGCTATGGAATCAAGAAAGAAAAAACAAAACAGTGTATTTATATCGGCGCAGAGTTTGCCATTCTGTTGTCAAAAAACGACATATAGGTAATAGTATTGGAGTAAAAATTCTTATTAAAATTAACAGGTGTTATCTTAGAAAAATAATGACCCTTGAATTGATATTCCACCCATTACAAAATATAAATCACCTTTTTCCATTGAAATAACTCTTGTGTGATCCTCTTCATTTACCCATATTAAAAAGTTCTTCTGCTTGTTGTGCCAGATACCACGTGCGTCAGGCCAGTCACGTGTCATACCAGCACTTATAAGTAAAGGTGAAACCGGCTTATCGAACAGGAAATGATCAGCAATGAGCTGCTTTTGTTCTTCTTCAGTCATTCCATTCAGGGGGTAGTATGTCCCGACTAAATCACCTACAGCGACAAAATATTTAAATTTCAACCAATACAATAGAAGAGTATTTTTTATATTTATTTATAGTTATAAATTCCTATTGAATTATTTTTTGCGGAATTTAGTACTAAATTGCTTCACAAAGTTCCACGTAACTCAAAATAATACATTTGTAAGTAAAAAATAAGCACAATTTTTTTTGGATTTATTTCCAACATGGGTAAAAAAAATTAATTATGGATCAAAAGTTATGAGCTTTATTTTCATAAAAAATTGGTTAAAAAATCGCTTTTTAAAAAATATGCTTCGGGTATGAAGGGTTAAATGAAAAAGAAAATTTTATTATTTTGCTTTATTTTTTATTAAAATAGGTGAAACTAAAGTAATTTTGGTTAAATTATGTCCATTTGCACAATTTTTAACAATACGTTTATTTTTGTTAACCCTTAGAGCCCGAATGCCACATACATGTGGCATTTGGAAGACATCTATTCATGACGTCATAACTCGAGAATTATTTATTTTCTTGAAAATCCGAAAACACTTCTATCTGTTACTTTTAAATTCTCTTTCGAATAGCGTTTACAGAATCTAAATCGAACCTCTGGATCAAAAGTTATGAGCGATTAATTTTCATAAAAAATGGTTAAAAAATCGCTTTTTAAAAAATATGCTTCGGGTTTGAAGGGTTAAAGGGATCCCCAACCGTTTTTGCATGCATGCAATATTTTGGGCTCAGAATCAAGGCCTTCTGAAATGGAGTAC
>JAUOBW010279650.1:0-10685 GCA_032360285.1 Lepidozona retiporosa | reverse complement strand
TTGTTGTGACTTTTTATAATTCTGCCTATATTTTTTGTGCAACTGTAGCTTAATTTAATTGTGTTGCGGTTGAAAATATTGTTTAATTTATTTGAGCGAGGAAAGTGTTTGTCAATTAAATTTAAAAATTTATTTCTAATATTGGTCGAAACGTTTTTATTAAATAGGGGATTGAACCATATTATTTTTCGTTTTCTGGTTCCTTTTGAATCCGCTCTTTTTTAGTGCTTCAACGTAATCAAATTTTGATATGCGTTTTCGCAGGATAAAGAATAGTCTCTACTATCATCATGCACACAATCAACAAAAATCTAATAAGCGGATTTTGATAAAATCTAAAAAAAACTAATTTTTAGCCATATTTGGGCGTAGCCCGGGCACCCGAGAATTTTTTTTAAATTAGGGATCTGTCACTTTTCTTTCCTTATGGCCATCTATCATCATGCAAAATTTCAGAAAAAACTAATGAACGGATTCTGAGAAAAAGCTGTTACAGCGTTATACGCCGATAGGGATCCTATAAAATTACCCTTGTCCGTCCAACAAGCACTTGGTCACTAATGACATTTTTTTTAAATTATCCATTCTATACAAACAATAATTTTCGGAAGTTGCTCATGGGTCAAAAGAAGCCCTATATAGGCCTCTAACATCACACAAAATTTTAAAAAATATACAGCACGGTTTTTGATAAAATTGAAAACAATTTTTTTTTGGCAGGTAGAGAGTAAATAATAATAGAATAAATGAATAATTATGAGGGAATAATGAACTACTGCCTTTAGACAAAAACCTCGGTATACGACCAATCGGTGTGCGCGTAGTAGTAAGACGATTGATTGGAAAGTGTGTCACTTATGTTCTTAGACCAGAAATGCAAAACGCAGCAAGACGCCTACAACTTTGTGTTGGGCAGGAAGGGGTTCTTAGGCCGGTATCCATGCGATGACGCAGATTTTCGAAAAATATAATACTGAAGGTCTAATCCAAGTAGATGCGAACAATGCTCAATCGTAAAGTCCTTCTTCATAACATTCAAGTCCTGAACTTTCTCTTTATGTTAGTAATTGTTATTTTATGCCTGAGCGCTTATTTGTTTTCGGAGGAATCGAAATAGCTTCTGCTAAAGGTACAACACAAGGTGATCCGATAGCGATGCCTCTTTACGCCTTGGGTATCCTACCTCTTATGTCCTTAGCGATTTCACTTCAAAAATCAACTATTATCAAGCACATCGCATTTGCCGATGATCTCACAGGTGCGGGTGATTTAGTGAGCTTAAATGAATAGTGGGACACAATTGTAAAGTATGGTCCATTTATCGGTTATACTGCTAAAGCTTGTAAGCCATGGCTCATAGTGAAACCTGATCACAAACAAGAAGCTAATACTATTTTTAATAAATCGGGTTTAAATATAACAAGTGATGGACGTAGACATCGAGGAGCAGCTATTGGCTCTGGCTCAGAAAATTTAAGAACAATTTTATTTCAAGTCGTGTGAGTGAACGGATAGCAGAAATATAGATTCTATCTAAAATTTCTTGTTTCGAGCAACCAAAAGGCTTTTTTTCTTGATATGGGTACATTTTTTGAAAAAATTAAAAAAATGTACTTTTTTGTGTATTTTTTTAATTTTTAGGGGCCTGGTACTCTAAAACGAGAATCTTCGACAGGTGCCCATATGGGTCAAAAGAAGTACTCTATGAGCCTCTAACATCATGCAACATTTTAAAAAAATTTAAAGTACTCTTTTTGAGAAAATTTAAAAAATGTATTTATTCTTGTAATTTTTCGGGGCCTGGTACTCAAAAACGAGAATCTTCGACAGGTGCCCATATGGGTCAAAAGAAGCACTATATGAGCCTCTAACATCATGCAATATTTAAAAAAAATTTAAAGTACTCTTTTTGAGAAAATTGAAAAAAATTACTTTTTCTAATTTTTCGATTTTTGGGGGCTTGGTACTGAAAAACGAGAAGTTTCGGCAGGTGTCCATATAGGTCAAAATAATTCCTCTATGACCCTCTAACATCATGCAAAATTTAAAAAAAAAAGTCATAAATTTTTTTTTGAGAAAATTGAAAAAGTGTACTTTTTCTGTTTTTAAGGGTCTGGTACTCAAAAGCGAGAATTTACGACATGTGCTCATATGGGTCAAAAGAATTTTCTTGACCCTCTAACATCATGCATAATTTATAAAAATATTTTATAACCGTTTTTGAGAAAATTGAAAAAAAAATGTACTTTTTCGTGTATTTTTTTGATTTTTCGGGGTACTCAAAAACGAAAATTTTCGACAGGTGTCCATATGGGTCAAAAGAAGTCCCCTATGACCCTGTAACTTCATGAAAAATTCAAAAAAAATTTAATGAGCGGATTTTGAGAAAAATTCAAAAACGTTGATTTTAGGCCCAAAAACCTAGTTTTCGGTCCATTTTAGGCCCAGTATCGTAAAACGAGAATTTTCGACAGGTGCCCATATGGGGCAAAAGTTGCCCTTTATGGTCCTCTAACTTCATGCGAAATTTTAAAAAAATCTAATGAACGGATTTAGAGAAAAATTCAAAATGTTGAAAAGCCCCATTTAGGGCAAATTTAGCCAATTTTAGGCCCAGTACCAAAAAACGATAATTTTTCTCAAAAATCCGGACCTGTTAGTGTCATCGCATTATCCCTAAATGTCTTCATGAAAAATTTCAGAAAAAAGTAATGAGCGGTTTCTGAGAAAAATGGGCGGACGGACGGACAAGGGTGAATTCATAGGACTCCGTCGGCTGCGCCGGGAGTCCAAAAAATAAACTCTAAATTTATGCAAAATTTAAAACAATGAACGGTTTTCGAGAAAAAATTAAACAGGTTGATTTTAGGCGTAAAAACCCCGTTTTTAGGGCATATTTAGGCCCAGTACCCAAAAACGAGAGTTTTCGATGGGTCAAAAGTTTCCCTCTATGATGCTCTAATTCAATGCAAAATTTAATAAGAAAATAACGAATGGTTTTCGTGAAGAATTCAAACACGTAAATTTTAGGCACAAAACCCCGTTTTTAAGGAAAATTTAGGCATAGTACCCAAAAACAAGACGGTCGACCAAATATGTTAAAAGTAGCCCTCTACAGTCCTCTAACTTAATGCAAAATTTAAAAAACAAATGAACAGATTTCTAGAAAATTCAAAAACGTTGATTTTAGGCCTCAAAACCATGTTTTCGGGCAATGTTAGGCCCAGCAGCGATAAACGAGTTTTTTTTTCCGAAATCCAGAATCGTCACTTTTCTACACCTATAGTCCTCTAACCTTATGCAAGATTTCATAAAAAACTAATGGAAGGTTACTGAGAAAAAGTGTTACTAACAGAGGGACATAAGTGAATTTATAGGACTCGGTCCAATAAGAATCGAAAATGAACTAATTGAACCAAAAATAACTCGATGTCACCATATAGGGTAGTCTGGGTCCAATTTTTCCCGGTGTGCATAGACGTGTTTAAAGCAATTTTATTTTTGAAATGTATTATTTAGGTAATTTAAAAGAGAATGTACCAGAGTTTCCATTTTCTTTCGCACCGGTGACCCCAATAGTTTGCAAGATCACATAACAATTTAAATAATCACAGTGATACCAAGGTGGAAAAGTTTCTTGTCTGGAAGAAAATAATTATCAGTTAAAAAATATTAGCACTTCCCACGAATCTTTATCAAGAAAATTTTAAAATGTTACTTTTGATGCACTTGAGTATATATGGGTTCATTAGCAGAAATACGACCATGAATAATATAATCTAATATATTTATGATAGAGGTGTTGTGTAGTCACTAAACTTGAAGTGAAACTCGATTTAATATTGGTGCGTCTTTTTCAAAATAAGTCAATCAATGTGTGTTAATTTACCGGGGTCATTATGCAAAACAAAAGATTATTCAGAAGATGAAATTACTACCGAATCCAACGTAATTGTAGAAATATTTTCAGTTTGTTTTTGCTGCAATTTTAAGTTGCGTCTAGAATTCTCACTTGCGCTGACTCCTGAAATATCAATATTATCTTTTATGAAACAAGGAATTCCATATTCTTGTATGTTAAATAAAATAGGGACAACAATAGCGTCTGTATAACCGAATGTGTCCAAATAGACGCTCAAGGAGAAGATTCTGTTAAGTAGAACAGGCCCCAACGATAAAAAGAATGTAACTGCGTATAAAATACATCTTCGAACAGCTTTTATGTTGTTTTCTCGATTTTGCATATTGTCATTTGTGTAATGAACCAGGTAGTATGTAAGATAAGAATACAAACCGATTGTTATAATGACTGGTGGCGATACTATCCCTATAGCAACCCATTTGAATATCTTCTCTTTTATATAGTACATGTAGCCAATGTAAAAACCAATAGGCGTACTCAAGAGATGTACAAGTAAAATCATTTTAACTGTCCAAGATTTAGTAACGATACAGGAAGTTTTAGCTCTCAAGGGAAAACACACCAGCATTGTTCGTTGGAATGCAATTAACAATGTTAACAGTTCTGTATTGAGGATACCAATAGACACAAAGCCAGATAAGATGTAGAAACATAAGTTTTCATGACAGTTCGATGCCAACCAATATATCATAACAATAGTCCCTAAGATATTTATAGCAAAATAATCGCTAAGAATAATAACAAATGGTCTCCATTTGTTATGTTTATATATTCTCAGTAACGTAAAAGAATTTACAATTGTAATAATAACACAAATTACGATAATCATATATTGGAACGAAATCGAAAAGCGTTGCATGTTATACTATCCTCTAAAGAATCATATTGAATTTGAATTTTTTCATCATTCCTTTATTCATAACTTTTTGCGATTTTTGATTTTCTTTAACAATATCTAGTCCACTCCCAGAAAATTATCAATCCAATTAATTGCTACTATAGGAGAATTTTCATAACACTATGAAAATTAATAAGATTAAATGAATAATTAAAATAATAATTAACAAACAGAAATCTATCACGTTTAGTTATCCGACCGAAAGGGTGTGAAATTTTCTGGGTCAAGTTATTCTATAGTAAAATTTATTTATCATTTTTCATGAAACTTTTATGTGTGTGTTAAAAACATGTTTACCTTTGATGTGTGTACTTTACTAAAATTATCGCAAAACCCCCGTGAGCTTTATATATATGTAGTCCATGAGCTGAGTAAATAAACTAATGATTTTTGGCTCCTATGAAGAGGAAAATGCTAGTATGGATTAAACCTTTAAAACATATTTAGTTTACGAAACGGGACGTAAGAAGGCCCGAATGGCAAGTTTTTTCTGATTTTATTACCGGTTTAGAGATTTTTATAAGCATTGTAGACCCTGTCAAACCATTGTAATTTCAACTTTATCTTTGATGGAAATGTAATAGACCATTTAAATGAGCTAAAACAAGCACTTAGTGACTACTGGACCCCGAAACTCATTAGGGTCTTTAGAGTCTTTAGCAATGCACTTAGAAGAGCTAATAATAAATAACGGCCATAACTTTTTTTTTTATTAATATTACCAAATTATAAACTGGGCTCCTAAATTCACATAGTTTAAAAAAATTAATGAACATATTTGAAAAAAGTGTTGTTTTTAAGCCAAAGACGAGACAAATTAGTCTGTTTAGGGGCCTGATGAGCGGAAACGAGAATGTTCGGCAGGTGGTAAAAATATCCCCTCAATGGCCCTTTAACATTTAGTTTAAAGGCCTGCGGTACGGAAACAAGAATTTTTGGCAGGTGATGATATTCCATCTATAACCATTTAACATGACGTACAATTAAAAAACAAATATGTACGGAATTCTAGAAAAATTCAAAAAAGTTTACTTTAGACAAAACCCTATATTTTTTACCCGTTTAGGATCCAGGTGCCCGGAAACGAGACTTTTAGGCAGATGGCCATATGGCTCAAAAGTTACCCCCTTTGTTCCTCTATCTTTCAATGGAATGCAATTAACAATGTCAATTCAAAATTATAAAAATAATAATTATTGGTATTCGGGAAAAATGCAAACACGTTGATTTTCAGCCTAAAACCACTGTTTTTACTCTTTTAGGGGATCTGGGGCCCGGCATTTCGGGCGGCGGGTTCTCACATAGGCCACTATATTCCCTCTATGCTACTCTAATATCATGAAAAATGTAAAAAAAGTAATGTATTTTGAGAAAAATTCGAAAACGTTGATTTTAAGCCTAAAAACCATGTTTCTTACCATTTCGGGGCCTGGGGCCCGGAAACGAGAATTTTCGGCAGATGAACATATGGGTCAAAGTTACCATCTATGTCATGTCAAATTATGTATGTTATATTGCTCTATGTCATATGAGTTAATTTATCCCCCTATGCCCCATCATGCAGATTTAAATAAAAGTGATGGAAGGATTTCCAGAAAAATTCGAAAACGTTGATTTTTGACTTAAAGAGATTCCTAAGTGCTTTGACAAGTTAAGCTCATAGTAAAGAGAATAAAAAATGATGAACAATGCTTTTTATTTCGTATAAAAATCTTTAACGGTTCTCGAGATATCGGAGTTTTAAATTTTTAGTGTACCTGCAAACAGACCCTAATTTGGGAAAATTATGACATGACATGGGACCCTAAAATTGAAAAAAATACATCAAGAATAACATTATTTTAAAATTATTAATTATTTCTTAAAAACAGCGTTATAATTGGACCCCCGGCGGAGCCGAGAGGTCCTAGAAATCACCCTTGTCTGTTTGTTTGTCTGTTCGGTCATTTATCTCAAAAATCGTTATTTTTTTTTCAAATTTTGTGTAAAGTTGGAGGATCATATAGGGCAAGTTTTGACCCATATCCTCTCCCACCGAAAACTCTTGTTTTTTGGTACTGGTAATTTGCCTGGAAGCCAGTTTTTTGGTCCCAAAATGAACATGTTTCTGGAAATCTGGTCATTATTATTATTTTTTTTTAATTTGCATGAAGTTAGAGGGCCATCTGTTTTGTATAAAGTTAGAGGTCCATATAAAGCAAATTTTGACCGATATGGCCACCCAGCAAAAACTCTCGTTTTTCGGTAGGATGGTGTCTATATAGATCAAAATTTGCCTTATATGGACCTCTAATTTAATACAAAATTTTAAAAACAACTAATGAACAGATTTTGAGAAAAATTCAGAAATGTTGAAAAAAACAATTAAGGGAAAATTTAGGCCTAAGTTGCCCAATATGGTCCTCTAAATTCATGCAAAATTTGAAAAAAAAACTAGTGAACAGATTTTGAGAAAAATTCAAAAAACGTTAAACAAAAACCTATAAGGCAAATTTTGGCTTAGTACTGAAAAAAAAGCAATTTCGGTGAATGACGATATAGGTCAATAGTTGCCCTATATGGTCCTCTAACTTCATGCAAAATTTGAAAAATAACTAGTAAACAGATTTTGAGAAAAATTTAAAAACGTTGAAAAACCCCTCTTAGGGCAAATTTAGATGGATGACGGACGATTAAGTAAGCAAAATTTGCCCTATATCGTCCTCTGACTTCATGCAAAATTTGAAAAAAAAACTAGTGAAAGGATTTTGTGAAAAATTCAAAAATGTTGAAACCCCCTTTTTGGAAAAATTTAGACCCAGTACCGATTAACGAGAGTTTTAGGCAAAAGTCTGGTTCTGTCACTCTCATCCTATAAATTTCAGAAAAAAAGTACTAAATGGTTCTTTCCGGACAGACGAATGGATGGACGGAAATGGTTGATTCCATAAGACCCCTGTCGGCTTCACCAGGGGTCCAAAAATTTTTGGTATAGCCAGCACACACACATATCGTAAAATCCCGAAAATAAGCCTTGGGCTTCGTAAGCATCTTTTGGTGGGCTTATTTTCGGGTGGGCTTATTTTCGGATGGGCTTATTACCGGGATGATTTTTGTGTCTAAATTTTGCTTGATAATAATTCTTAAGGATATGAAAACTCTCAGAAACAGGAAACAGGAAAAATAATTCAATTATTACTAATATTATTAAAAAAATGTTAATAAGTATATTTTTTTTAGTTATCGTGTTAGAGTCAGAGTCACTGGTTTCACCTCTACTTCCATTCATTTTAATTTTGACTGTGTTTTTACTATTTTTCTATGTTAAGAAAAAAATATCCTTTTAAAAATAAGCCCTGGGCTTATTATCGAGTAAGTTATTATCGGGTGGGCTTATTTTCCAGTAGGCTAATTTTTGGGATTTTACAGTATTCTAATATGGGGTGGATGTGACCCCACATACAGATATAAGCACAAATTTATAGATCTCCTTTCTGGAAAACAAAGAATACTTATTAACAAGCCCAAGCTGGAATGGTTCCCCGTTTTATTAACATTCATTCTATTGTTTAAAAAATAGCAAAGACAGTTTGTTATAGTTGTTTCCATTTTAACAGGCAAAATTTCAAACAAATCAGAACAAAATTTCTTGATAAACGTGGAAAATTGTGATTTTGGGCATGTTTGGGCCCCCACGCACTCCCAAGATTTTTCGACAGATGCCCGCATAGGTTAAAATTTACTCTCTATGTCTTTTTAACTTAAATTTCAAATTGTTTTATAACATGTTTTTTGGTAAATTTGGAAAAAAAATGATTTCGGGCCAGAGATGGCAATTTCTGGGCATGCCTGGGCCCGCCCAAAATGCGAAAAATCTGAAAACATGCAAAAACAATTCATAGTAGTGGTTTCTAATATCAATAACAATTTGAGACAAATCGGAACAAAATTTCATGAGAAAAGTGTAAAAATAATGATTTTTGGCAATTTTTGGGCCTGCCACGCGGTCCAGAGATTTTTCGACAGGTGACCACGTAGATTAAAATTTACCCTCTATGCCTTTAACTTCATGTAAAATTTCAAAATGTTTTATGGCACGGTTTTTGAGAAAATTAGAAAAAACCTTGATTTCGGGCCGAAAATGCTAATTTTTGGGCATGCCCGGGTCCGCCCAAAATGCGAAAAATCTGAAAAGATGCAAAAACAATCCGTAGTAATTGTTTCTATTATCATACAAAATTTCAGACAAATCGGAACAAAATTTCTTGAGAAAAGTGGAAAAATAGCGATTTTTGGGCATGTTTTGCGCCCGTCACCCGGTCCCGAGATTTTTGGGCAGGTGGCCACATAGATTAAAAGTTACCCTCTATGCCTCTTCAACTTCATGTAAAATTTCAAAAAGTTTTATACCACGATTTTTGAGAAATTAGTAAAAACATCGATTTTTTACCTAAAATTGCTATTTTTGGGAACGTTTGGGCCCGCCACAGGGCTCTGAGATTTTTTTTTTCAAAAATTTAAAAAATCTCAACATCCTCATATGTGTCCAATCCTGCGTGCAAAATTTCAAAAAACAATATAGAGCGGTTTTTGAGAAAAGTGTGTGACGGACGCATGCACTGACTCACGCACGCACGGAACTGAAACTATAGGTTCCTTTCCGGACTGACGTCCGGGGAACCAATATACCAAATATAAAATATAATATTACCAAATTATTTAAATTTTCTGATTTCAGGTCCTAAACTGGCCTCCTTCAGCAGTTCATATATGGGGTTCAATATATTCCATCTATGCCCAATTATTTTATATATATATATTTAATTATAAATTGTTAGTGTATCTATTATTACAAAAAAGTGCTCCAAAATTGTTAAAACAATCGAGCCATATAATATCCATAAAATAAGGTTATTTAACTATAAAATTACTACATAATGTTTCATGCTTTCGCAATTTTGATGCATATTTCCAAAAGCATTGCATCAAATTACTTGAGAAATTGCGAAATCATGGAACATTATGTAGTAATTTTATAGTTAAATAACCTTATTTTATGGATATTATATTAATTATATAAAATCAATAAGTTCTTGAGCAATTTCTCATGCTCTTTCATATGATAGAGCCCAACTGGAGTGAATACTGCAAAATCAAGTTGGAATCATATAAAAGAGCATGTAAAACTTTCTTAGAATTTCAAACGGTTCTCAAGTTACACCATAATTTTCATATGACATAATCAAAAAAAAAATTGTTCATAGTCCCTTTAACCCTATATATACGGGGGGCTAAATTAGTCCCCTCAAGTTTTTTTCAAATATCTCTGAAACGAAAAGTGCCATGGAAAATTCCTTTGGAGACTTTTCTTAAGATTTTATGTCGGTTAAAAATTGCAGAAAAAAATTATCGATCACGTCAATATGACTCGTAACCAAGCTACATCCCTGATAAATTCTGCAACGGAAAGCACTTGTTGGGGGGCGCCTCTATTAGCCATTGTTTCGATGCTGTAACATTATTTTTTGTAAAATTTTGGAAATTCTTCACACTTAAGAGCAAATTCACCTAAGAACAAGCAGAGCGAGTATATGGACCCACGTAAATATAGCGATTTTAGCAGAAAAAGAAAAAAATTATTAAAAATCTGATGTTTTGATGGAATCTGATTCATTAAGAAATCATATAATCATTAAAAAATCTGATAAGCGGTTTTTAATAAAATCTTAAAAAAACCTCATTTTTGGGCCATTTTGGCCCAGGCTCTTGAGAATTTATTAGTCGTCAATAACATTGTCAATGTGTTGTTCTAGTTTTTCAGCAAATGCTTTTGTTTTGTTCCAGGTCATTGCAGTTAATTTAAATATATACATGGTAACAACTTTA
>JAUOBW010279539.1:0-10688 GCA_032360285.1 Lepidozona retiporosa | reverse complement strand
AAATAGGTTATGAGATATCACTAGATGTAATACCCCCTATTTACGCTTCTTATTTATACTCAGGTGGCGGCGGGTGCGTAACTAACCCGTACACTATAAGTGAGCCAAACTCAGTGCCCATGCCGCACGCTTGCTTGTGCAAACCTTTAGAATAAAAATTTTATAATTACGTTACCGCATATAAATCTCCTATGGATTCTTTCTAATTACGTAGCTGGTATATAACCCACCTGCTCATTATGATACGTAGCTGTATATAACCCACCTGTTCATTCTAATTACGTAGCTGTATATAATTCACCTGCTCATGGTAGAATCCAATGTTGTGCATGATTTCGTGCATCACTGACCCCTTCTTCCAACAGCCAGGTCCTTGCAGAGATATGCGGTTGCGATAGTTGTGATAACCAAGTGGCGCTCCACATCTATAACAAACGGCGTACAATATTATGTGGGTAAACCTATTATTCAGTGAATTAAACTTGATATATGATATTCATCATGCTTATTTGTGTTGTATGTTCTTCTAAAATTAGGAAGAATATCTATATCTGCCTATTGTAAAGTTTTATTGACAGTATTCTTTGGCTACTGATAAATATCCCTACTTACTCAGATGAGCGTAAATAATATGATTTCCCTTTTTTTTATAAGCAACCAGTTTATAAGCAACCAGTACTCAGAAGCGAAATTCTTAAGCAACTCTTAGTATGGCTTTCACATCGCTAGCAACCAGAAATTAATTTATACTTTCCAATTCTTTCTTAACCCAGTGTGTTCAAGGACCATTGCGGGGGATCTCTCTATAGAGGACATCCATAACTAGCAACTGTTAAGCAACTTTGAGCATTAAAAATAATGAAATCATAAGCAACTGTGAGTACTGGAGCCTGACCTTAGTTGCTTATATATAAAAAAGTGTAAGTAATATGATTTAACGTGTATATTGTAACCTTACCCGCGTCCATTATAAAATTCAATGTAAGCCTTTTCATTAGTTCTTCGTTTAAACTTTAAACAGGTGTATCGATGAAAATCAGTGATTGCGCCGAATATAGCAACCTTGGCATTCCATTCATTCTCTAAAAAAATGAGCATCGAATAGTCATTAAAACGAAGTGTATACTAATGTATGTTTTTTTTCGTGCCGAACCCTACACTCGGGAACATGTATGGACTTTAAATCACTTTCTGTTGAATGGATGTGTTCTAACAGATAATTCTACCCCAGCAGGAGGAGATGGAACCAATAACATTTTATTTAAAATTTATAATTCTTTGCAAAGAATATTCTTTGTAGGGACAATTGTAATATAATGTTCTTCTTCATCTTTTAGAACCTTAGTGAAAATAAAACATTTTTCGATAAAGAGTGTGCATTCTACCCGAAATATACCCCTGGTACCTTGAATGCTCACCATATTTATCTGAAAGTGCGCCGGTGCGCTCATTTAATTTTTGACCTTCTAAGGGAGCGCTTATTCTAGGGGATCGCTCATTCAAGCCGGAAGCTCATTAAATAGTGAGGATGAATGTAGTTTAATATGTAAATGCGTGGTCCCATAAACGGCAAATTCTAATATAAAATGTTACTAAAACCACCTTTTACAAATCATAAACATCGCATAACTTCAAAAATTCTTTGTTTTCTCATTATTGTTAACATTTATTATAAAATGAGCAGCCTATAAAGGTGTATGTTTTCAAAATAAGAGTTAAAATAAATAAGTAACTTTCTGGGTTGAGTAGATGAGAGAGGCGCAAATTCAAGCCGGGGCGCTCTTTCAGATAAATACGGTATATGCTTGTCAAAGTATGGTAAAATAATAGATAGTCTGATCACTTACTAATATCATCAGCTAAATCGTAAACAATTGTTTTTGTTGGCCACAACTTTGATACGATTCTTGATGCGCCGTATTTGTTACCATTGTATATATTTATCTGCTGTTCTGGAGTTAACATTAAATCTCCTTCAAAGTAGTTTCGATCTAAAAAACAATGTCAACCTAAATCAAAATTAAGATACGGCCATATTATCTCGTCAAAATGGCACCATCCCTATGAAATATCTTGCATAATATGATTTATTACTTACCTCACAGATTTATTCTTCTGACAAAAAAAAAATTCAAAAAAAAAATCACATAGGAAATATTAAATTACTCCAAGTCACTTACTGTAAAATATCTCATCATCAGCAAAAACACAGGTAAACATTAAAGCCACATATATTATATAAGACGACATGGTCCCTTTACAATCAATAATTTATATGAACTTGTTTTAATAAATTAAACTTTCAAATTTAATAAGAAGGTTATTTAACCAGGGTACACCTGAATACATAGTTTTGTAGAAAATTTAATATATTATTTTTTAATTTTAAGAGAATAACAATTGACTGGCTTTTATTTTCCTACTTTTATTTGTTTATCATATCGCATCTAAATAGTTTTATGACGTTTTACCCCTCTACATTTCCCCCAGTTTTTATTCATAAATAATGTAGGTTGTTCGTTCTATTTGATTGAATTCCCATATGACATCAAAGAAATTAAACACGTAATTAAAATTAACAATATATCCTAATTGGGAATAAAATCATAAAAATAATAAGTTCTAACACAATATATAAATAAAAACAATAGGAGACTGGGGGAAACTTATAGGGGTAAAACGTCATAAAATATTGAAAAATCGTCACTCCTTTCTGATGTTCAATACGGCTTTCGCAAATCGAGATCTACTGCTGATTACTTACTGTTATAATAGATCGAATTATAAGAGCTCTCGACTGTTCATCCGAAACCCGAACTGTCGCACTTGACATATCTAAGGCATTCGATAAAGCGTGGCATAAAGGTCATCTCCTGAAATTAACTTCTTGTGGAATATCAGGAAAGTTATTTTCAATCTTAAAATCTTTTCTAACCAACAGGAATACGAAAGTTGTGCTTAATGGCCAGTGTTCTCAGTTCTCACTCTTTAAACGCAGGTGTTCCACAAGGATCTGTGCTAGGTCCTACACTATTTCTCATCCTTATTAATGACCTTACAGACAATATATTAAACTCTCTTATCGATATCTTCGCTGATGACTCCACCTTATATTAATATCCCAATAAAACTAATGATACATTTGAGAACGTAAGCGAAAATATATCGAATAATCTGTCGTCTGTTCTGAATTGGGGCAAGCGTTGGCTCGTTACTTCCAATGCAACCAAAACGAATTCTGTGATTTTTCATCGTCACAGACAACGCCAGTTTGCTCCCATCTCTATGGACGGTATCCTCCTTGCTGAGTGTGACTGTCATGAGCGCTTACTTGGTCTAAAAATTCCATTTGATCTCAAATGGAATAGGTATAGCTGACATTTCATTAAACAAAATAGAATGGTTGGATCATTATATCGCTCTCGCAAGTATCTCTCTCCCTCCTCAATTCTCTATCTTTACAAAAGTCAAATACGTCCTACTATGGATTACTGTTGCCACCTTTGGGCAGGTGCTTCGCAACGTTCTCTTTCTCCCTTGACTCGGTTCAAAAACGTCTTCTTGGACTCGTCAGACCTGAATTCTATTCCACACTGCAGCCTCTTTCCCATCGCCGAGATGTATCCAGAATGTCCCTCCTTTACCGTTACTTTCATTGTGAGTGCTAAAATGAACTTCATAAATTTGTTCCTCCCCTTCGTAATTTCACACATCCAATTTGAGACTAGTTTCTTCCCCCGTATAGCCAAATTTTGGAATTCCCTACCTCCAGAAACATTTCCTGAGCAATATTATCTCAAATCTCTAAACAGAATGTAAATAAGTGCCTTCTTTCTAACCCATAACTTATTATTATTATTTTTTTTATTTAATATTATTTTCATTTTATAGTGTTATATGCCATTTATCCCATTTTCTATATATTTTATACAATTAACTATTTTTTATACAATTAATTATTTTTATACATCCAATTGAAATTTTTTATACTTTATATTTTTCAAATTAACTTACTTTAACTAACCCTTTGCGATCTAGTGGCCTTGCTCTGGGTGACTACCAATAGACAAAAAAAATAAAATAAAACCGTCTAACATAATATGAACCATAATAATGAAAAATATATGAAATTATATGATTGGGATAATAATGTACAATTATTGCTGAATTTTTCAAAATTTATCAGGGACGACGAAAATTTGGAAATTTAGCGTTGAGAAAATGTTTCGGTAAAATTATACTAGGGTGAAATATTTACAGTACCCAATTTTGTAGCAAAATCATATCTGCATTAATACCAATTGTGTACGCTACAGTTGACTCTCTATAATACGCATTTCCCGAATTCCCGAATTGACGTCATCGAAAATCCTATTCAAAGTTTCTATTTATGGAAACGAGGAGAAACTTGATAAACTTGAAAGGGTTTTTCTGTAAGTTTATGGATCTAGAAAACATCCATGAAATCAAGTTTTTTTTATTATTTTTCTATATTTAAATTTTAAATTAGCAAAAAAAAAAATCGCTATTTAAAACTAAAATGTTTAAGAAAAAAACAAATGAACTTCCCAGGGAAATTTTAAGTCATGTTTCCGTAAAAATAGAATCGCTTGGATTTCCTAAGTTTGTTAATTCCCTTAGGGTACTTCTTTCGCGATACTGTTATAACAGGTTAAATTTATGTTTATTGAATTATGAGTGTAATTAATTCTGCTAGTACTACTGTAAACTATTAATTTCGTGGGTCCATGCTTTTTTTTTTGTTTTTGTTGTTGAAAAACACGTATTTTTTATAAGAAACATACTATTTTAATGAGAACTGAAATTAATATCCCTAAAATTTATCGATATCGCGTATAGTTAATTTCGCGCCTCAAAATCAAAATCGTGAAATTTAGTATACTCGAAATTCAATTCCCATAAGGCTATCAAATTAACACTCACCCCTTCACCCTTTGCATTATACAACTCACCCCTTTACCCTTTGTAATTAAGGCAATGCAACTCACCCCTTTACCCTTTGTAATTAAGGCAATGCAACTTACCTATGGTGCAAAAGGGTTGGAAGCATTCTCGTCGAAGGGTTGGCCTGCATACTCTTTTTTTTAAACGGACCAGATTCTCCTAATGGTCCGAGTATTTCCTGTCCCACATTCTGAAGCAACAACGATTTTTCTGGTAATTTCGATGCTTCAGCCCGAAGTTTCTCAAAAGCAATATCTTTTTCTAGTTTCTCAATAGTTGCCAAATCTTTTTGTGCTGACACGTCTGATGACCTTTCAGTTTGTTCATTGATTTCTGACTTTAAATCACCGAGTTCCATTTCGGTAGCACGATCTTTAGAAGAATCCTTGTGGACAAAATGCTCTTCTAATGGCAACGTTTTGTTGATAGCAGAAGTTTTCTCGCGATCATGGTCACTAATACTATTAGAAGAAAATGATCTGTCATGGTCACCGATACCATTGGAAGCATGCAATTTCTCGTGGTCATTATTGGTGTTAGCAACGGATGATTTTTCATGATCGTGATCGTGATCATGGTCATGGTCATGGTCGTGATCGTGTTCATGCTCATGACTATGTTCATGCGGGCTTGACTGTACATCTTCCTGGTGTGACGCAGTCGCATTATGCTTTGTAGATGATTGAGAGTTTGCGTTTGCATTTCCTAAGTCAGCATACGGATCAGCAGTATCCAAAGGACCGATACGAGCTGCATCACTGCTTATGAATTTCATCTTCGGAACTTCTTGTTCTTCGTGAGACCGCGCCAAAGCAGCAGTGTCTTTTGACGAACTTTTAATTCTTTCTTGAATCTCTTTAGCCACCATCTCAGGTAGTTTTTCAAAAGCTTTTGCTAACTCGTTTTTCATCTTGGCGATTTTTACGCTAACGGGTTTAGCAGAATCACTAGATTCCTTTAAGTCATTGGACTCTTTATTTTGATCACGTGTTAACATCTCTTTCGGCATCACGTCTCTAGAATCATCATCGTGGTTCGATGTGTCTTTACCAGTTATCTCCTTAAGTCCATTCGTCTCTTTAGACGAACTCTCCCCGTGCGAAGAAGTCTCTTTTACTTCAGTACTTTCGTGAGCTGGTGAAGTTTCTTTAATATGTCCTTGTGAAGATTCAGAATGTGATTCACCAATACCTGAAGCATCACTCGAATTACTATTCCTCTTCTTACTAACTTCTTCTGCAGCTTTCTTTGGTAGCCGTGCCTCGTTCTGAGTCAACCCTATGGATGTCCCCAGGTCTGCATACGGGTCATACTCGTCAGACCGTTTGCTTGCTTGAACCGCGTCTTTATCACTCTTATGTAGAGTACGGGTTTCAGATTTTTGGTCGACGGTACTGCCGATATCAAGGTAAGGATCCGGCTTGCTTGAAGAAACTTCTGGCACTGTTATATTCTTAGCATCTTTAGGTGCCTCCGTGTTGTTTGCAAGATTTGCTAGGAAATGGAATGGTTTTAATTGTAAAAGTTTTTGACGTGTTTCTGGACTAATTTTAGTTATGGCTTCACTGAAGTGTGGGAAGGCAGATAGCATGGATACTACTGACGAATCTTTAAGTAACGAGTCAGTTGTTTCCTGGATTTTCGGATCCACCGTAACCTCCTTTGATATATCTTTTGTGGGGGTGTCGGTAGTAGCGTCGGGTTGAGTTCCGGTAGTAGTGTCTTTATTAAGATTCTTAGTCACTTCATGTCGAACCAAACTAATTGCAGATGTACCATCGGGTATTTCTTCTTTTGTGTGACCTTTTACTGTTATTATTTTCGATTTACTCAATTTATCAGTACTTATGTGCTTTTTACGTGCTTTTGTATGCACTTTGTGATGTTTTTTAGTCTGTGAAATAGGTTTGTGGTGGTGCAATGCTTTTTTGTGATGCTTATTTTCAACAGGAAGGTTGGTACGTTTCACAGAGGATCCTAGAGTAGCGTATGGGTCCTTCGTCGCTTCTAGATACCTCTCCTCATCCGAAAGTTGCCGTTTTGTTGAATTCGCAAGTTCTTCTTTTTTACGTGTGATATCTGTAGCCACCGGGATGGTGGAATTAGCAAGTTCTTCTCTTTTGTGTGAATGTTCTGAAGTCGTGGCTAAACCCAGATCGGCATAGGGATCATTTGGTAAACTATAGGGCTTACTTTTTACGTCTTCTATAGTCGATAATGTTTTGTTATTCCGACTCAATTGAGCAATAGCTTGACGTGTCTCCTCTTGCAAGATTGCAAGGGTCTTCTTATACTCAGCAATCTTATCAATAATATCAACCGCAGTTTGGTTGGTACTCCTGTTAGTTTCATGGGCATTTAAAAGTTCTGCTTGTGGAGACGATAACAACGCGTGTGAATCGCGTACAGAGGGATTTTCAAAAGATTTTGGGTTTGAAGAAAGAAGAGATGCAGTTTGAGCTTTAATCATTTTTTCGAACTCTGGAGAATTTTTGTAAAGTTTATTTAATTCTTTGGGTAGACTTACAACTATTTTCATTCTGCGACCGGCTTTGTGTATTTTCACTGATTTTGGAGCTAGGGTGACGTTGACAGGTTCTTTAGAAATTTCACTTCGTTTCCTAATATCTGCATACACTGATTGTAGTTTTTCTTCTTGTTTAGGGTCCATAGGCTCGTCCTTAAATATTTTATTTGCAATATGAATAGCGACCTTTGGATCATTCGATGTAGCAATCATTTGGGCGTTAGGAACACCCTTCTCGGGCGGCTTTAAATCAATTTCAATAGGTTTTTTTAATTTAGCAAGTGGACCTTTTGGATTGAGTGTAATTTTTAGTGGTACACGGGGTAATTTACCGAACAATTCCACTATTGTAGTTGGATTCCCTACATCTTTATTGGCAAGATCTGTAGATTCATCGCGTTTAATGACTTCATCTCGCTTTACTGGAATTACTGTAACCACTTCGTTTCGTTTAAAAGATGGGAATCTGTTCAAAGATGGATGCGGTTTCGATATGTCATACGGATTTACTTCTGTATCTCTCATGAATTTCTTATAAGGTTCTAATGCTAGATTATCTAGACTTTCAAAGTATTGACCCGCATTGTGAATATATTGTTTCTGTTTTTCACACGTGGCATCAATGCACGTTGTAGAACCACTGGAATCATCAATCAGTTTGGAAGGGTCGAGGTCTCCATAAAAAGTCAATGAGCTATCTACAGCGTTGTTTGATATATCTTTCATTGGTAGAGTGCGGTTGCTTATCTGATGTATTACGAGCGGGCGATCCGTATCAACGAGCTTGACACGTCTTGTACCTTTTGAAACCTCTAACACCTGTGGGGAAGGAAGGTTAGATTTTGAAAGTATGTCGATATTACGTCTTTGGCGAGCTACAAACTCGATATTACGTCTTTGGCGAGCTACAAACTCGGGTATCACAGGAACTCCAACTCGTTTTAAGGAATTTGATATACCAGGGTACATTCTCTCAAGACTCGATCTTTCAAGGTCTATTTCTTTGACTTTATTACGCAATATAGTTCTTCTTGTACCTTTCTTTTCGCGCTGTAGTTCACCGAGAATGTCTTTAATGGCCATACGGTATAACGACACCATCATATCTTTATCAAACATTTTCATGAATTGAAAGGCGAACTTGTTCAAACCCTTTGTATTCTGATCAATATGCGGTTTGTGGGATTTACCTTTTAATTTCTTTACAGATCCTTTTAAAACTTCTTTCAATTTATTTGTCTGACTTAAACTACTAATATGTGGCGCTTCAGGAGTAACATTGACGGTGTTAGTGGACACTGTAGTAGCATTGGTATCGTTACCTGTACTTTTATCTTTCTTGACGACGCATTTCAAAAGAGCTTTACCTTTTGGAAGGCTGATTACGACACCTCGTTTAAAAGCTACCCCTGGTTGCAACGCTTCTGGTATGATAACAGATCTTTCAATAAGAATGTGTTGTTGTGTCTCTTCGGAACCATCTGTTGTGAGGTTTGGTATTCCAGCTGTGATATCTTTTTTGGTTGCTGTTACGTCATCATCACCATGGTTTGCTTCAATACCACTTGCAATGGCCATCACGTCTTTAAACGGTATTACTGCAGCAAACTCACGTTTGGACGGATTCATTTGGGCTACCGGTTCAAATGCATCTTTTCTTGAAGGAGAATCTACCTGAATATTGTTCAACGTCTTCAAACCATTTAATGGAGCTATTTTCAACGGGCCAATAGATTCAATGTTTTTCGAAAAATCACATTTTTGACAATGTTTCAATGTAATAGCAAGTTTGCCTTTCAAGTGAATTGTTACCGGTATGTGAACAGTACATGGTGGTGGTGGCGGCGGCGGAGGAGGTGGTGGTGGTGGAGGAGGAGGCGGTGGTGGTATGATAATGGGCGTTAACGTTTGAATGGGTGGATCGAAATGGTGCACAACAACAGGGTGTATGTGATCGACAATCTGTGGTTCAGCAAATTGAATTTCAGGTGGCTGTATAATCGGTGGCGATTCCAAAACAATGGGCTTGGGAGCATCGATTTGGAACACATCCTTGTTGGGTGGAGATGGGGGCGGCGCTACTTGTAACGGTTCGCTCTCTGGAGGGGGAAACTCAAACGGCACCGAAACAGGACCTGACTGTTCTTGTTGAATCGTAGGTGGCCTTGCCATTGTATCAGCGATGAAGTCTGTAGAAAACAGTTGCTTCTTTTTGGCATTCTCGGAAATCGAGGCTTCTAAAAATAAATATATATATGTGTGACTATTATTTATTGAAATCTTACCCATAACCAAGTTAGCCAACAGGAGGGGATTTAAACCCATTCCGATTAGTTCGACTGATGACCAGTTGCGAACAGTTAATTATATTAATGTTTATCAATTCAGTTTTATATTGGATTTAAACCCTGGACAGTTCCTATTTGCTTTTAAATTTTAAGCAGATAAAAACATTTAAATAAATTCTAATGTTGAAAAAAATTAATCCTTGACTTATGTTCATGATTTTTCTTAATTTTTGACCAATTTAAGCCAATCATTTCAAACAAACTTCAAAAAAGATCTATAAGACTTGAATTATAGAAATAGAAAAAAAGGTGAACAAGAAGCCCCCTAAGCTATTATAAGATGGCGGATATCAGCAAAGAAATTATAAAATTGTTCAACAATAATTATAACAATTTTCAGCTATTAACTGATTTTTTCTTAAATTTTCAGTAACTGACATCAAATGAAATTGTAAATTACAATAACTTGAATATCTTGATTGGCGTGATAGACTCCATCGTCTTTGCAAGGAGCACACAATATGAGTTTTGACGGCATTATATTTTTACGGTATAAAGCTATACACATGAAATATTTCCATTTTGGTAGGAATTTCCGTAACCACACAGCAAAAATTAGTTTACAAGTTTTCCATAGGATATCTCGATAAGTAAATTAGTTAAATAAGTTTTATGTTTAACGTGGTAACCGACAACTTGTCAATTTGACAATATTTGCCAGACGGGCCACGGGTCTCGGTACTGGTTCTGTTCTGGCCCAAGTTGATTATTGACCCAAGTTGACAAATGTTCAACTCGGGCCGGCCCAAGTTGATTCAAACTAGCATATATTTTTTTTTTTAAGAAAATAATATTTATTCTGATAAAACAATTAAATAAAAAGTTAAAAACATGATAAAATAAACAAG
>JAUOBW010279428.1:0-10689 GCA_032360285.1 Lepidozona retiporosa | reverse complement strand
ACCGTATTAACAGTTTCATATTTGATAATGTATTAGTGTAACTTTGCAACTCTAAATATGTATCATTTTAACCAAAATCTCAGTATTAAACGAGATGTCATGAAAAGCATAACAAAATAATAATTAACAAGGTTAAATAATTTATATTTATTTTTTTAATGAATGATATTATTGAGTTAAATCTGAAATATTTATAATAGTTGCGCGTCAATAGTTACTTTTTACTAATGACTACATACATTTTGGTTTTTTGTCTTTAGGGCTTTATAATTTAGAATATTAAGGATAAGTTAGAAATTTTATGTAAAACAAGAAGCCGTTTATACAGTCATTGCA
This sequence comes from Lepidozona retiporosa, assembly GCA_032360285.1. Taxonomy (NCBI): domain Eukaryota; kingdom Metazoa; phylum Mollusca; class Polyplacophora; order Chitonida; family Ischnochitonidae; genus Lepidozona; species Lepidozona retiporosa. Next base: position 10,353 of record JAUOBW010279428.1, on the reverse strand, counting down.
ACATAAGATAGAATAGGCGTAATAGTTCTTTTTTTCGATAAAATTGTCATTTGTAATTACATTTCGCGTCTCCAAATTTCGGCCAGAATATTTGATTGTTGCAAAGTATTCTGTCCAGAATTGTCTGAGAAATTTTTCTTTTTCATTTTAAAGTAAAGAAAATCAGGCCAATTACAGCCTATATCGACTTAATAAAATTAACCCTAGCCCAGGTGGGGGGCTATTGTTGCCTGCCGCCATAAAAACCTTAAACATTTAAAAACTAAAAAAACAGATTAAGTTATGATCATGTAACTTTAGTACCTTTACAAAATTTAATTGGCAATATTTTGGCAAAATTCTTTCTGTGAATACACTATGCCTAAAAAAGACGAAAAAGCTTTCGGGGAATTTAATTTTATAAAAATTTGATTCAAACAGACGTGACGTAATGTCTTCGTCTTCACACTGTAACAAAATTTCTTTTTCTTTGTGAGATCCCTTAACAGCAGAGGCAACCTGCGAGCACAATCGTATTACGCATATTTCATGTGCCGGTTACGGCTATCCAATTTTATAGGTACCGACATAGCGCCATAGTTTACAACCACCTAGTTAATTGTAAGATTTGGCGCGCTTTACAGGTTTACAAATAAATGAGACAATAGAAAAAGATATGAAATAGAAACTTGTACTACGAAATAGTAATTCTTGGAATCTTTACCTTTTGCTTTTCCAATAACTAATATATCTACAATAGTATGTTTATAATAAATTTTTGTTCATATATTAGAATTGACCAGAGTAGTAGGAAAACTGTAGACAATAAGGTTTATAGAGTTTTCTCCAAATTGCTTTTAAACCTCATCAATTATAGACTGGTATTTTAAAATTAACCATTTAGTTGTGTTTCCGTGGTATCCGATTTTTTACCCTCAACGATGATTTTATTACACCGCATTTTTAAATCGTCTAATTTTACTGCTCCCGTGGCATCATCTGCCAACCATACTTTTTTTATATCAGTCGCTCGGAGTTTTGTAAGCAAACTGTTTGTACCTAATGCATAAAACGTCATTGTGAGGTTATCACCTTGTTTTTACAAGGTGTACCTTCTCGAGAAATTAATTCGCATCCGCCAGCTATAAATAAACGAGAACTTTCACGATACGTTTTAATGAGGATGGTGGAAAAAGCTGGACATGTATATCTAATATTATGGAAAGCCACAATGTGATTCATAAAATTAAATACATTATTGGCATCTACAAAATAACAGCTCCTGTGTTGGAATCGCCAAACACTTCTTTCGTAGCGTGTACGGCAGCTTCTGCCCGCCTTTTATTCCAGTGCACACTTGTAAATGACCACGTGCTTCTTGGATTTCCGATTTTAGTGTCCAAGCAATACAATTTCCTATTATTCGTCATATCATTTCCCCGATTCCAATGGGTCGAACACCAGGATTCTTGTTAAGCGGAAGAAGGCGACAAGCGTTATAACACTCAAGAGTTTTAGGATCTACTGCTGATGATGCTAGTTTTCGGGCTAAGGTGGCCATTTGTACTCTTAAGTCATGTCCTTCTTTCTTAAATTTGTTACTAACTATCATTAAATGGTATTGTTCCGAGTCAAGTTGTGATGGACCAGCAGCACCTCTGGTAAGTCTTGCTGCATTTTTTATCATAGATTCGTCAATAACATCAAAATAACTTTGTACAGTTTCTTGGAGCGGTCCATTAATTAGAACGTTATCTTCTATCATGGCTGCATTAGGGTGTTTTTCATAAAGTTGTTTTATTACTTCATCACTTGGCGGCAATACACCATGATCATTATTTTCCGATAGAAACTTTAAAGCAGCTGAGATCTTTCCTTGGAACATCAAATTCGAGAATATACGAGCGGAGTCCTCATCTGATCTTTTTTTTGATGATTTAAGACGTTTTTGTATGAGTTGACACTCTTTCAAAAGCTCCAAAATTTTTCCTGACTTCCAAAGGACAAGCCTTTCGCTAAGTTTTTTTAAATGATCTTTTGCTTTGCTAAATTTAGATGGCTTTTGAAGCAATAGGCTTGGAAGCAACATATACACTTTGATCGCAACACAATGATAGTCCGTATTTCGATTATACTGATCAAGCCAGTAAGTTAGTTCTGAAATAAATAACTTTGATGCCTTTCCTGACGGAAGCATGAAAATATTTTTTTTCCAATGTACAATTTCATTATAGACTGAATTAATCATATTGTTAAATTCTAATCCAGACATGTTGCAGCAGGTGGATTTTGGTATAGGATCGACAGTTATATATTCCGGAAAATTTGGTCTAATATTTTCAGGTAAATGGATACGTTGATTTGGTATTTCTGGTAATTGGCGAGGTGTCCTGGGAATTTCTAATGTACTTGAACTTGTATTACATTTATCTAGAAGCGCAGGTTGACAAGGTTTCTTTTTACAATTTGCCATATGCCGTTTGATACCGTTCATTGTCTTAAGAGTGTACTGACAGTAAATACATGTATGCTCAGTCAATACTTTTAGGTTGACCATGATAAAGCACTATTTTTACTGAAGTTTCAAACACAAATAAGCCGGTCCGCCCGGTGGCAAGCAGTCAGGCGTTAGGACCTATTTATATTATCCACAGACAGCTAATAGGAAATAACGTTGTAAGTTATTGCTTTATTTATCGTAATTATGACGATGTATCGATGTTTTGATATTGCCTTCACGTATAATATTAACGAGATGATTAGTGTAATTGCTGTTAAGTAGGCGTTTAATAAAATGATTCTAAGATATCACAATGTTTACATTCATAAACCAAGGTTTTCTCAATATATCCACCGTAAATATTATTATAACAAGCTGTTAAAAGTAACACTAGTAACCATAGATGTTCCACTATATTCTAACCATAAACTTTAACAAACGGTAAGCTTTTTCATTAATAATAAACAGAAATGGAAAAGTAAAATTTAACTCGAGCTTTAACACTTTTACTATATTGACTCGATACATGTATGTGAGTTTTATAATTGATTTTGGATAGATGTTGTTATCTCCTTTAACGAAGAATGTCGAGCAGCTTTCATTAGCCTGTGTATTCCTATTGGATTGGTAAGCACTTGATGATATCAGGCTCATATCTACACTGCTTTTGCCGATAGACGGTTTACATTGGCTTTTATATGTTGAATATAAAATACTTTAATAGCAGAAACTTTCGCGGGTATTAACCTTCGTGTGCCGTAAAAACGCTAAATATTTAACAAAAAATTTCAATTTTTGGGAAAAACCTTTCCAATAGGCAAAATCTAAGATAAACACGTGTCCTTGTAGTTTATCACGATAAAAGTAGAAAAAGAAATTAAAGTATGTATCATGATTGCCTCACTGGTCATCTAGCTTTGTTAAATTATTATCAAGAGAAATCTATAAGATTTTTAAAATAACTTTTTACAAAAAGTGTTGATTACATCAATACTAAATGTATTTTTCATTTCTTTATTTTTTACGAAATCTAGTTAACTTATATAACCTTTTTTGAATGCTTGTCAATATTGGAAGTCATTAGTCATCATTTTTAAGAATGGGGTACAGACGACCACTTTCGATAGCATCAAAGTATAAAGGGAAATATAACATTAAACCTATAACCCCTATACCCCGAAAGATGCATTTAGGCTTCGTTTGGATGACTCCCATTAATTACTTTATAGGCAAGCAATATCTATTTGCATGAACAGAATATGTTTTTAATTTAAAATTATTTATCGTTTCTAGCGTGCCAATCGCAATTAGGTTTTGACTTCATTACATTTATATTCTAGCTTATTTTGAAAATAGAATAGATATTACAATGAACGAAAATGGGCATTTTGGCAGGCAAAAAAACAAATTTCCTGTTATAGAAAATTTTAGTTAACATTTTAGGCTGAAAATATGATAATATTAAGAAACAGTCAACTCAAATTTCATGTTTCTTATAAAAAAAACTTGTATAATAAATTGTTAGTGTATTTATTATTACAATAAAGTGCTTCAGAATTGTTAAGACAATCGAGCTATATAATATCCATTAAATAAGATTATTTAACTATAAAGTTACTACATAATGTTTCATGCTAATGCAATATTTCAAGTAATGCATATTTAAAAACATTGCATCAACTAAATTACTTGAAAAATTACATGACCATGAAACATTATGTAGTAATTTTATAGTTAAATAATCTTATTTTATGGATATTAATATATTATTATGTATGTTTTATTTGTAGAAAAATATATGATGTACAATATTTTCGATAATTTCATGTGATAATTTTGGTTTCAGCCTAGATGCAATTTTATAATTAGGATTTTTGTCAGCCTTGGCATTTAAAATATACATAAATTACAAGGTGTAGTGTAAATTAGTTTAGTATCGTCGCGTCTTTTTAATTTTAGTCTGTACCGTTTTTTGAAACTTTATAACAAAAATTTTCTAGCGTTTACAGATAATGAAAATCTGACATTTGGATCAAAAGTTATGAACCCGTTAATTTTGGAAAATAATCCCAAAAATTCGCATTTAAAAAAATAAATTTTGTTTTTAAAAATTGACGTAATGATACCATTGGTGCAAGTGTAAAAATTGTATAACCAGGTAAAAGTAACCACTCCACCCGTGTAGGTCGACAGCCGTGTACGTCGTAAAGGCCAGTTAGGATAGGCCATTCATAACAAACTTGTTTATACAATCTTGTTAATTATATTTTAGTTGTATAAAAACTATCATACATTTTTTACAAAGGTATTAAAATTATTAAATACTGTTCACTTGTATTCAATAATAACCATATTTCCCCATATGACATTCGCAAATGCACGCAAATACTGGCGAAGTAACAGGGACTATAATTTTTATTGAATTGTTTACTTTCCATTCAGATTTTCATTTGGTATGATTGTATTGCTTCTATGGGGTTTGGTATTTTTAACAGACAACATCATTCGACAAACGAAACATCTTGGATCTGGAGGAAAGTGAGTGTTTGCAAGTCCGAGTTCTTTAATTAAATGTTCCATAATTTGTTCATCTATAAAGTTAACTTCATTGAATATCGTATCGCTTTTTACGGTTAAGATGACCATGATTTTTGAATCAATGCATAAACTAAGTATTATATTAGACACATCATTACATAACCTACAAATCTTTTAAGTCTTTTTATACTCATTCGTTATTAAAATAACGATTACGCAATTTCAACGGTTTATTTATCATTGAACTTATTGAAAGAGTATTAAACTAAAATAATGACTAAGAGTAGAGCTTTCGAATCTTATATGAATCTTATCGCTGATTTTGAATCGAAATCATTGGTGGTATAACTGTTTCCTTTAACAAAGATCTATTATGAACATACCATAATCAGACAATACCATAAATATATCTAGTAAATTCGAGCTAAGGCCGCCTTTAGAGAATTTGACAATATGATTAAAGGAACAGAGCGAGGTTTTAGGGTGGTCTGTCTTTGCTAAAAATGTAAGCCTAATAGCTCTTAGAACTAAAAAGTCATCTAACTTTAAAATTTTGGGCCCGAAATAGGGGCCGAGTTCCCAAGAATGGCCCTTTGTACAATAACTCAAGTTTAAGAATCAAATTAAGCTGAATTTTGGTAAAATGCTTCTCCCCACTAGAATAAACTTCAGAAAGTTTTAGGTTGAAATATTTAATACTCCGAAAATATTTAGTAAAAATTGCAAAAATAATGCTGACATATTGCTAGCGTCATATATTTGATAATTTGAAAGTTTTTAACATGAAATAAATTGTATCAAAGAAAAAAATGATTTAATAACCAGCATGCAAAGTATTATTAAGCATGTACTTGCCAATAAAAAGTTATGTAAGTCTGAATTTGGTCAATTTAGGGTAAAAGGTCCCGGATAGGGTAAACAGTAAATCTGGGAGTATTTATAGAAAATTGAAAATAGGAAATAGCACACGGCCTATAAGATAACCATGTTATTAAAAAGTTAAAACCTATCAAATTACACTATGTTGCATTTTAGCCTTCAAGAAAATGATAAAATTGTTTTTTTTTTTGTTGATTTTCCCCTAGGAAACAGTTTGACTGTCGAAAAACTTCATACATGTAGAATAAATTTATTTAAACAGGTTTCTTAACCTTTCTTCTTTAATAAAACACGAAATGAAAATCACCAGAAATATCCGAATCACGTTTCCTATAACTCTCATGTTATTCCTTTATATATATCGATTAAAAAAACACCTCATTTAATGCATATATCATTTTACATAATATCATTTTACAGACCAGATTTGTTTATGATGACGTCATGCTGTAAAAATTAACCGTTCTCGAGTTATGAATAATTTTGTGATTTGATCACGTGACCACCTAAGTAAAATAAAAAGTAAAACATTTTTAAGTGATACTTTTTTATATGATATTTTACGCTGATCACTTTTGGATGTGGGCACATTAGGCTAAAAATTGACGCTTCTCGAGTTATTACTCCAATTTGTGATTTGATCACCTGACATCAATTGAGAAAAAAAAACAAAAAATCGCGAAATGTTTTGAAGCGATACTTTTTTTAATTTCACGAGCAGTTCAGATTAAGTCAATTTAAGGTATGGAAACGTCATACTGGCCCAAAGACTCACAAAAAAATTGATAAGTTGATAAGACATAGTGGTGGATTCATTGGAAGACTGAACAAATGCGAAAGAGAAAGCAATAATGATTTAAGAACAAACAAAGGAGGTTGGTACCGAATCTATTGTCCAATATGAAAAAAACTTACAGGTTTGGAATGTAATTTCAGAACGATATTTAGATTTACCTAACCAAATTGAAAAATAAGGAAACCCATTAAGGAAAGAAATTGAAGTTTTGCTTTACACTTATATCATTTTCATTTTCAATCCTCCGTTTGAGAAGCCAGAAAAATTGGCGAGAGGAAATCTACCGACATCAATAAAGAAGTGATTGAGTACGGCAGGCAATGTAATGAAAATAATCTACAATACAAAATAATGAAAATAATATTCAACGTTTTTTTTCGAAATGGGATTAAATCAGTTGTGAGGTTTGGACTCTGGAGTGCAGAATAATTGGTGGTTGGCTTAAATGGTGGGAGGTTGGAAAATATATTTGAAACTAATATTTAGAGGGTATTGGAATCATCAGGGGAGGGGGCTGGAAATTGTAAAACATAAATATTTCGAAAAAAGCTCTAATATAAGTCATTTAATAGAAATACAATGAAAATTGTTTTTAAATTTGTTTCATTTAATAGAAATACACATGTAATATCAGAATAAATACGAAGATTTTTGGGTATTGACATTGAAAAAACATAATTTTTGTTAAAATAAGTTTATAAATATCTAATGCTTTTTCTTTTTCTCGCTATTGGAAGTCACCCAGAGCAAGGCCAAAAAGCCACTAGATCACAAAGGGTTGTTAAAATAAGTTAATGTGAAAAATATGAAGTATAGAAATTTCAATTGTATGTATTAAAATAATTAATTGTATAAAAAATATAGAAAATGGTATTAGTATATATAATGTCATTATATTAGATGTTAAATATGTAATGTTTGTTACAAAACATAATAAATACAAATCAATAAGTCTGATTAATATATAATCGCACGGTTTAACTCGTACAATTAACTTTTAATTTGTATTCGTTATTTTTGGACAAAAAATTAACTTGTCCAAAAATAACTCATACAAATTAATCGTTAATTGTACTCGTCACCGTACGATTATATATACTAATAACTTTTGCATTAATCTATCCCCTAAAATCAGTAATCTAGAACTTGTCCATCCTACCACAATTGAAGAAATTAGAGAAATAATTAAGACGACGGGTTTTACTTCTTCTGCTAATGATTCTTTGTTCTAGAACATTTAATCTGGTCAATTAGAAATCCTTCTTCCAATATGGTGCAAGATTATAGATATATCCTCATCTACAGGTGATATAAGGGGTTTTAAAGAATTAATAGTCGTTCCTCTTTTGAAAGGTAACAAATTAAAACAATACTTATTTAACAGCTTCCATCAATTCAATCAAATTAAACAATCTTGACAGTAAGTTGTTTAAAAAATTTGTCCTGTCTCCAATGTCACTTTTCTTCAAAAACGAGTAATGTTATCTAGATTAAATGATCATATGAATAGAAACAATTTGGCTATGAAAACGCACATATCACAGAAACTTTATTAATAAAGGCAGTAAACGACATCTTAATAGCGACGGATAAGAAATCAGCCACCATTCCGATACTTCTCGATTTAACGCGCTTTTGATATCATCAAAAATGTACAATATCTTTAAATATGAAATTGGTATAACTGGATCTGCATTACAATGATTTAATTATTTTTCAAAATAGAGAACACAAAAAATAATATTGGTGATACCTATTCAAATGAAGTTGAATTATAGTTTGGAGTTCAACAGTGTTCGGTTTTGGGACCAGTCCTTTTATTGCACATCTGAGTACACTTGTTTAACTAGAAGTGGAAGCAGTGCGAAAACCTATCTTCTATTCTATTATTATATTATATTCTAGTTACATTTATCAGCGGTAGCAGCGGTTATAATCTACCAGTAAAACAATTTGTAACATAAAGTCAAATTTGTCAAGTGGTACAAAAGTAAATACAATAAAAAAGAAACAAGCAAAGCTTCACTTGCCCCCTAGATATAACTTATATCTAACCATGCCCAGTTAATTAAAAAGTACAAATTTGAAAAACATTCAAAAATTTAATTAAAAATAATACAGTTCTAATAAAACAAATTGGCAATCAGAATTTTCTACAGGTTGGTAATTAAATGATGCAAAATTAAAAAAAAGAAATTATTGCACAAAATTGAAAAAAATGTTATTCACAGTCTTTTTTCGGGCCCAGTACCAAAATCGAGAATTTTCGACATGTGCCGATATTGGTCAAAAGAACTATGTACCTCTAAACATCATGCAAAATTAAAATGATTTATAGCACCGTTTTCAAGAAAATAAAAAAAAACACTTTTGGTGTGTACCGCTTATCAATGTTAAATACAGTAAGCTGCTTATAACATGTGATAACCCTATTAATCCCGGGCTATTTGCGATCTACTAAACCCGGGGGGGGATTCCGCCCGCCCTATGCAAATTTTGTTGTGTTAGTGGTATTGTCCTATAACTTTGCAGCATGTTACATATGAATGTAAGGAACATTTTGCAATTTTTTTTTTAAAGACGACGTATATTCTTTGCTTACGTCATCATTATGTATTGCGAACTTGAGAAATTCTCTAAATTTTGCTTTTAACTTTGAGGCGCGAAAAAATCACTTTCCAAAGTGAAACAAACATTTAAACATATTAAATTATGTTTAAATGTAATAAGTATACATTATTTAACAATAGAAATTACGAATAAGGAGCATGAAAATAATTCTTTTACGTCAATTCTAAAAATTCCTGTAATTTTGGGGTCAAATTACGTATAACGAACCCTCGGAATCGCGAAAAGTATAAAATTATCGCGACATTTTTTTTCACCATTTTTTAGGCATAAATTTTTAAGTCAGAAAATATGGGCATCATAGCGGATACGGTTCAAAAGTTATGAGAAAAAAAAATCGAGTGGAGGGCGGAATCCGCCCCCGGGCTAAATAGGGTTGAATTATACCAAAATATAACTTTAATTTAATTCAGTTTCTGATTAAAATGTAATATGGATTTATATAAAATGTATTTTCCTTAGGAAAAATTTTGTTTAGAAATAAAACCATTTTCAAACAGAATTTATACACCCGTCAATCTACTAAAGAAAGAGATAATATAAAGAAACAATTATTCTACCGCACAGTATACGTTACATGTAGTTTCATATCGGTTAATGAATTAGTAATTACGTTCTCATTTCTCATTTCTCGTATCTCATTTTTCTTATTGATTTTATTTTTATGAGAATTTAATACAAATATGCTCGCAGATAATGTTGTTTCGGCCTTGGCCTTTCTCGGCATTCGGCATTGGCATTCGGCATTCGGCATCGAAAACTTTTAAAAAGTTATAAAAGATTTATTTAATTAATCTATTGAATTGTGTCCAATAAGATTTTATTACTATAAAATGACTACTTAATATTTATTCAACAAATTACTTAACGAATTTCATTCATTAGCAAACAACAATATGTGTATACACTTTTTTTATTTTATAAGAACCGTCTTTATAAGAACAATGAGGCTCAGATTTAAAAAAAAATGAGCCAAAATAAAATTATTGTAAGAACATGAAACTTAGCTTGGAAAGATTAAGTTATTTGATTA
>JAUOBW010279317.1:0-10694 GCA_032360285.1 Lepidozona retiporosa | reverse complement strand
TACATTGTTATTTGTTAAGTTTTTTATAACAGGCATGCCTTTTTAATTAATTGATAAACGAGTAGCAGTATAATTTATTACATTCAATTTCACCACAGAAACTTTGCACTCGAATTTTAAGGCCAAAAAAAAGACCGTTTTGAACCTATATATGTCGACCACTTAATGCAGATAAACTGAAGCTGGACTTCAATTCAAAATGGTATTTTAAAGAGTGTTGCATTTTTAGAATTCGAGACCATGTGAAACTATATCTATCAATCACTCAATATAAATTAATAAAAATGTGTAGAGTTTAGAACTTCATGTAGATAAATTGTATTATTTCATTTACAAATGATGCATGTACATCCAATTGCAACAGAACACTGGCTATCTACCATATAATCATTACAAATCTCATCCATTTCACGTATTAAAGCAATATATGAATTAACCCCATCAGCGTATTCACCCCAATCTCTATATGTTTTTTGCAAGAGATACCAACCTTTCCTCTTCTTTATTTCTTAATGTCATGGCAGAATGATCATTAATACAAGACAATCTATCAAAAGGTATTTGTTCAACAAGTGCCCAATTTGATTGACTAACAACCCTAGACATTGCAGTGTAAGTAAGTCCTAGATTGAGACGTTCCATGGTAGGGGCTTGCTGTAGCTAGATAAGACAGTGAGTCGCTGCTTCTCGTTTGCCAATGGTTATGCCTTGAGATTTTGAAATTGGTATATTAGATGCAGAAACCAAAGGGAAGCCTTTTCGTACACAGCAATTTTTTTCGCACCTCACTTCATTCACAGGAATTGGTACCCATATTGGAAAATCAGGTATCCAGGCACGACCAGTATAGCGCGGAAAATCAACTACAAAAGCAATGGGAAACGCAGGTGGGGAAAATCCTACTTCATACAATATACTAACTAAAACACCCATAGCCCCATTATTTAAACCAAGTTGAATCAACCCAGGATGGATTTGTGTAAGCATCACAGTTAACTGCTACTAAACAGCAGCTGTAAACGATTTGACCACACTGTTTGTCAAACTTTCTATGATGAGGTCCAGCACCTTGTGATATTATAGTCGCAACAGGAACTCCAAGGTTTTAGCTAATGCCTTATGGTTTCCTGCATTGACCTCATTCCAGGTTTCACAGAGTGTCACCACCTTTTTATGTGAAACATTTTGTTGCTCATCCAAGGATAGTTTTTTATGTAGCGACTGTTAATTTCCTGCCATTCTTTGTGAGTCAATGTGCCATTTCATATATGTAATAATCGATTTAGTAAGTTTATCTGATCAGGTTTCTGTCTCATTGTCTTTTCCAAAACTACACACTCTGTAAAGTCTCTATAGATGGCATAACCGGTAACTTTCTCAGTCGATTCAGCATTGTTAGGCTTAATGTGTAACTCTTTAGCCGCTACTGGCTCCAGTTGCCCTAAATCACCAAAAAAGTTATCAATAGGTAAAGACCCAAAAGAAAATTCATTATTGCTAGCATTCTATGTGATAACATACTTCTTTCATCTATATTTAAGCACATGAGTTTGATTTGGTCATGAGTTCCAGTGATCTCTCTAAGTGCATGGAGTTTTTTAGAATTCATTGGAAAATCAGAGAGCTGAGCACCCATAGTTTTTGCAGTATCCATTGGAATAGAGACAGTAGAATGGGCAGTTCTACCATCTACCAATAAAACAGAGGCTGCCCCAGTTGGAGCAAGGTTTAATACAGAATTGTTGGTACCAAACAATCTACAGGAAATATATGATAAAGCCGTAACAACATCAAGTCTTTCCTACTCCAGCTGTTCCTTGAATAATTAACCGAATGGGTTTACGCTTTATAGTAGTATTTTTCTTAATTGAAAGCATCCTGTGTAAGTTAATTGAAATTATAACTCGCTGCAAACTATTAGCTGTTAAAAGATTTAATTTAGGCAAATTGCATACAGGACCATGTTCTACAGCTAACATTTCACATGGTTAAACTAAGGTTTGTAACCAATTTTGAGCATTATCCGGTATATTGCAACCAAGGCACTCAATTCCATATGAATGCCAATCAAAATCAGGACCGCCGTCTGGTAATGGTGGTAAAACGTTTATATTTTCTAAATCCTCTGAATTCTCAGAAGCTAGATCACGCAACAAAGCAGCACCCAAATCCAACTGTGACATTTGTGACAATGCTTCAGGATCACGCAACAAAGCAGCACCCAAATCCAACTGTGACATTTGTGACAATGCTTCAGAGTACTGACTATCAAAGTCATTAGAATGTGACGTGTCCAAATTGATTGTTTCCTTTAATTTATTTTTTAAGATCATTCTTGCTTTATCTATCATACGTCTTAAGGTTTGTGGACAATTGCATCCCTTTGCCCAGTCATAAAAAGTCATGTTGGGGTCCTTTTTACGTCTTTCATCACTCAAAAACCAGTCTAATGGTTCTTGTTACATTCCCGTCTATTCCAGATGGATCAAACACACGGTATCCACTTAGGCCGATACGTGTGGTGCGTATAGTTGAATGATACAACGGCCCTCCTGTGTTTATATAATCTGCACAAGCACTAGATACATCAACCATACCAACTATTTTCATAAGTAATTTCTGTGAAACAGATCTACTGGTAGCATTTACATCAATTGAGTCTAACAAATATTTGTATACTTGTATTAATTCCTCCGTGGAACAATTACCTTTGCAAGCATATCCTGTTATATATTGCAATAAAGAGAACATGTTACTATCAATTGGATGTGATGTGTTGAGAATAATATCAGCATGAAGTAAATCTTTACCTGATGTTTGTTTAGTAATTAGATCCATGTTACCAAAATGAAAACGACAATATTTCTTACCATCATTGATTTTATTTTCATCAGAGTCAACCTTTCTCCGTTTAAGTCGTAAACAATAAGCATTGCATCTATGAAGAGCTACTCTGTTAACAAGTGATATATAATGTTCCTCAAAGGCTCCGTTATGGGAAAGGACATCAGATATGGATTGTGAGAGGGGATTACTAGTAGGTGGTTTTGGGGTACCTTCTGGTTTCGGCCAATTTGATTTTCTTGGAAACCATTCGTTTATTATTTGAATAGACGGTTTCACAACCACCGGCAGGATGCACAGATACAAAACCAGGTGAATAGATATTGTCATCTGGTAAGTCAAGATCTGTTGTTTGTAGCCATTTCCTCAAATATTCAGGTGGGTCATCACTATCAAGACACTTCCTTACTTGAGCATCATGTGCATAACTCTAAAAACACAATGTATAGCTCCCCTACTTTTGGTAAATTCATAACGTAACCAGAAAGAATCAAATTGGGTTATCTGTTTCATAACAGTATTACAATAGTTAATAACTCTAACATTAAAATATTGGGTAACAATGTGCAAATTTTCCAGAACCACTCTTCGTTTGAAACTAAAATCAGAATCAAGTTTTTTTATTATATCCTTCTCACATTGATTACTAATTCTGGCAAGATATTTAGAAAGTAGTTGCGTCAATGGTTTACAATGATATTCTGCACAACTGTTAGCATCAAAATATGCAGCCATAATTCCATGTTCTTTGAGACGATAGTAGAGAATGCTATTCAACTCACGCTTACGTTTCCTCCAACAAGGATGTGTGTTGGATATATTTCCAGCCATATTAATAAATTTTCTTGACACACTATCATCTCCATTATTAATAGAATCACGAAACTCATTAACTGTCAAAGTGCGTAATCTAATTGTTGTACAACAAGATATGATCCATGTGTAAGAGCTTGTTTTCGAAGTCTTAGGTTAAGGAGTACAAATTTTAGATACGGATGTTTGGCAACACGATTATCTTGTGTGTAGTAAATGTGTTCAATATAAGCAGTAAAATTTATATCAGTTAAACTTGGAATTGTTATATCACAACTACCATTAATGAAAACTGTGGGAAAAGCCATGGTAAAAAAGCCTGGCGTTTTAGGTTCGTTAAGAGGCTCTCCTCGAATATACTCTCAGTCAGCCGAAGCTTTTGACGAATCAGAGGAAGGGCCATCAGAGGTATCACCTATAATAGTTTCGAATATTTTTTGTAATTCTTTTTGGGCATCTTTTGGGTCACAAGGACATACAATACCTGAGGATGTTGCAGTTTCATCGTCTGCGAGAAAATCATTTTCGGACTGTGCTTGTTGTGGTGTTGGACCTTTATCATTCTCTATCATAGAATCTGGTGTATACATAATTTTAATACCAGGCAACTGACTACGTACTTCAGGCAAACCATCAAGGCGGCTTTGGATAATATTGGCATTGTAATAATAAGAATTTGGCAAATGCTTAAAATATCTTTAAAAGGTTTATTTATATGATTTGGACCATGGTACTGTTGGTAATCTTGTTGTGAATGGTCAACACCCCCGTAAGGTATACCATAACAAATAAGACCAAGCAAATCGTTTTGCACTGATGGACGATCAACTGTATATTCCTTAATTAATTTATTACACCCTTTTCTTTTTAAAATAACTATTCCAACGTTTTCAGGTAATAAAGGTAAAGCAGCTGCAATTTTCATTTCATGTGGTAAACTTATACCTTTTGAAGCAAGCATACCATAACGTAATACATTATGTAAAACAACATTTATACGAGCTATAAGAGCAGTTTCTAGAGTTATTAGATTAGCTAAAAATGGTCGGATATCAAAAAATGCATGTTATTGTGACGTAAAGTATCAGTTTTTGGCCCATGTGCTCAGATAAGCTTCTACAACCAGAAAATGTTGTTGCTTTAATAATACCTTTCCGTGTTATTTGAAGCAATTCATCGTGGCACCGTTGACAGATACCGTCTGTGTCCAGCTTCCATGGTCTAACTTTAATGTTTGATCCATTTGTTGTAGTTGTAGCATGAAATAGTGGTTTCCATACATACCTTACATGTAGCAACACTGTGAAGCAATTCACAATCCTCAAAATCCTTTGCGGCTTCAGGAAAATGCAAATTTTTATAAGAATCGTAAGATTTTGCTTTAGAAATTGGTTTTCGAATGTTTGTCCGTCTACGGCTTTGTTCAGGCAATGCCTGAGAAGGACTTGGAGGTGAATATTTTAAACCATATTGTTTACAAAGGTCATTCGTCTCTTTTTCAATATTAGTTTTTTTAATTAAATTCTGGATAACTCTCCTCCTACATCTTCCTTCAATAAAAGTCTCATTAGCAGGAATGTTATAAGTTATACCATTTTTTAAAAACTCTTTCTGAAGTTTAGATTCCTCAATTTTGATAGTAATGGCTGCCTTCCTATGTTTCCGTTCCACATTAGCTTCATTAGGATAAAAGTAATAAGTTACATTGTTATTTAGACAGTGCTGCTGAATCGTAGTTTCATCAATCACAGAATTATGAATATTGGAACTTGGATGTGAAATTATTAAAACAGGAGAACCAGACAAATCTAGCTTCACTTTTTTAGGATGACTTAAATTTTGGTCACTTGAAACCTTCCTGCGTTCTTTCACATCTGAACTATTTGTAACACAAAAGTCAATTAATCATTATCGGGTGATTCTACAGTCGGTAATAAAGATTGAAAGTGGCTGTTTCGCACATTAGCTATCAGCATTGGGCAGGGTGAACTAGTATGCGTGTCACCCCAGGTTCTACTAAGAATCGTATGGGGGTTTGCACGTGTGACGTAAATAACATTTCTAAAATCACAGCGGTAGCATATGTAAACAATTCAGTACAGTAAACTCCATCATTTCCTTGATTAGTAAGAAATTTTTCCCAAGACATGCTCTAGAATTCGTATGAACTATGCAAGGTTTCATTATAAATATTTTGATAATTTTGGATGAATTCAGAAATAGGGAGTTGTTCTCGAACAAATTTTACGACATCTTCTCTTAAATCACGATGGTTGCGATAAAGCCTTTTGTTTATCAACATTTGCTGTATCTTTGGCCTCCCTAATAGCTGGATAATAACATGATAGCAGCAATTTCCATCACCAGATTTCCATCTAATTTGACCTATAAACCTATCTGACGTGCATTACTAGCAATGTCATGGAACATACGGAGATTATAGGGCTGTAAAGATGTTGCAGCATCTCTATACATTTTATTAGGTTGTTAAATTGAAATTATGTATCAATGCAATAGATCTTTTAAGCAGACACAATACCAAAACTAAAAGGAAACAGATTTGATTTGCAGTATTTGGGTAAACATATCCAGATGGAGAGCGCCCCTAAGTGGTGCACACGTTCTAAATTCGCCGTTTACCATACAGCTATGTTACAAAGGCTTTTGGCATGTTGCATCTGGTAAATAAAGATCTCACAGGTACATATATGTTATACCATAATAAAATTACAAAATGGCGTGTCTATTTAAAACATGAATAATATAAACCGCCTTAGTACTGTTTATACAGTATAAAAACCTTGAAGCAAATCATTAAAAGTAATTTTCTAAATTGGCCGACCGAGAAATTAAATGTCTCCGCAAAATATTTAAACTTGAACTTTAAACTTTTTCAACTTCTTTTCATATGGTACGTAAGATCGACTTAAACGTTTTTATCTCATGTTTATATGGTACGCTTTTTATGGTATTTTATGAAAAGAAACTGGTATAATACGCATACGCCAACCCATCATCGCAAATAGATTCCATGATTAGCATGATTAGTAAATTTCGCTAGATTCAATGTTTATCATGGAATCCCGGCACTTGTAATAAACGATTCCGTACACTATAATAGATACTAAATGGTGGTCTTGCTGATTAGATCTGAATACCGACCGGTTCTTTTTGTTTTGCTCAGCATTCCATTCAAAAAAATGTCTCAAAAAATTCATCCAACAAGTGAAGTATACATACACTCTTACAATGAAAGTTTGTGTTATGAGTACAGCTGATGATGATGATTTATCCAAAAAAGAAGAATTAAAGTCAAGTACCTGTCAGCGTGAATGCAAAAATACAAAACAAAACTTGGTATGGTAGTAATTATTTGCTCTTATGTTATTGGAGCGTGAGCTAGCCATAAGGGATCACGTTTTGAGTTGCCGTCCATTCTCAACCTGTCAGAATAAGGATCTGGAACCCACCCACCCAGCTTCTTAACGATATACAGTCAGCATTGGAAGTGAGAAATCGGAAGAAATATATAATATATAGACAGTGGATTATTCACATCGAATAATCAGTCAGGGAAAACCGCTAACTACAGGCTCCCGTAGATACAAGATCCATACTGATACCGTAATTACGGGATTTTTTGGTTTTAGTATATTGTACGGTTGCTACACATCGGATCTCTTAGAATCTTTATATTTTAGACGATTTTATATATCTTCCCGTAATCATGGCATGTATAATAATATATTCCCGTAATTTACGGGATGGTATGATCCCGTAATTACAGTATTTAACTTTACGGCAATATTTTTCATCACGTAATTGCATAAAGTTGCGTAATACACCGTTTTACAATGTCAGATTTGACGTTCGAATTCAAAAAAAATCGAAAAAAATTTAGATATACGTAAAAAATGTTAACCTTAATATTGTCACAATCTACTAAATAATTTATCAGATTGGGTAATTTTTTGAAAGCAAGAAGGTATTTTACATCAAAATATCTTTGGCAAAAATATTTTATAACGGTTTTATTATTTCAGCACCCTATTTGATTTTTGATTTTCAGCAATATCTCTTTAATTTATTGTCGGAATTTGATGAAATTTTTACCAACTATGTATCTGTCCACGTAAATATACTGTGAAAAAAATCGGCAATATTGATGAATTAGAATTGGGATTATAATGAAATTACCATTTTCCTATTTTAATTGATATCTCAACTATTACTAAATATCTAAAATTTGTTTTTTGAAATAAAATGGAATATATATCACTAAACATTGTGTCAAAAATATTAAACAAATTTGTTGAATTCGAACCTTAAATCTGACATTGTAATACGGTGTATTAAGGGATCCCATAGTTAACGGTTGTTCCTGACTGATAATGCGATTTTTAGACAGTTATATGTCAATCAATGTGGTGATCTCTTTTTACCATATAATGCATTATATTTTTATTTGTTTGTAAAAACACTCTCTAAAAAAATTTGCCATCTTGCGCCACGTTCGTAACAACGTCATCACCTCTAACCCACCCTCCCACTATCGTCACTAGTCGATAAGCGTGGCAAGTTGAGCATCGACGGCACCCCTAAAGAAAAATATAATAAACAAGTAGATTATTCACCTCGAATAATATACTTTTTTTGAGATGCCGTCCATTATTCATTTCATGTTGCGCCACACGCTTAATATGGTTATTATATATATTATTTTTATAAACATTGACGCGGAGTGTGTTTGTTGAGGGTTTGCGGTAGTTTAGAGGGCGTCGGTAAAATATTTTCCACTTTTAAGGGGCCAATCATGTTCGCTGCGTCAACTATGTCGGCAGCCGTAACTTTATCCAGGTTTTGTCCCCCAAATTAAGGAATAAACCCCTTTATTTCCTGAATAAAAATACATTTTACAAATTTAATCCAGCGTAAATACTTTTTATTTAAATTGTCTCTTATTGGTTCCCCGAACGAGAGTTCGGAAAGGAACCTTTAAATTCACTACTGTGCGTGTGTCCGAACTATAAATTGTTCTGAAATTTTGCATGATGGTTTTAACCGATAATATATCCAGACGTTTTTTTAATTTTTTTGAAAAAATTCTTGTTGCCCGGTTACGGGCCCGAATATGCCCTAAAACGGCCATTTTCAGACCGAAAATTACATTTTTTCAATTTTATCGAAAACGTTGCGATAATTTTGCATGACGTTAGAGGCCCATAGGTGGCTTCGTTTGACCCATATTGGCACCTGTCGAAAATTCTCGTTTTTGAGTAACAGGCCCCCAAAAATCGAAAAATATACAAAAAAGTACAATTTTTATTTTTCTCAAAAACGGTGCTTTATTTATTTTTAATATTTTGCATGATTTTAGAAGCTCGTAGAGGGCTTCTGTTGACCAATATGGGCACCTGTCGAAGTTTTTGAGTACCAGGCCCCAAAAAATC
The DNA here is from genome assembly GCA_032360285.1 of Lepidozona retiporosa. Lineage (NCBI taxonomy): Eukaryota > Metazoa > Mollusca > Polyplacophora > Chitonida > Ischnochitonidae > Lepidozona > Lepidozona retiporosa. The sequence continues at coordinate 1,587 of JAUOBW010279317.1, read as the reverse complement.
GAAAAAATACACCAAAAAGTTACATTTTTTTATATTTTTGCTGCTGTATATAATTATGTTTTTAAATTTTGCATGATGTTAGAGGCTCATAGGGGGCGTATTTTTACCCATATAGGCACCTGTCGAAAATCCTCGCTTTTAGGTAATGGGCCCCAAAGAAATATCATTCTTATGAATAAGTAAATTTTTCAAAATTCGGTTAGAGGTAATGATGTATTATTATCTCGGGGAACCAGTGAAGTTCGGCTTGTTTTAAAGGTTTTTAAACATTTTCCCCCTAACAAATGGTGTCTACGTAAACTTACGGTAACTACATTTTTGACACCACAAATATCGATTTATGAGAACAGAAAGGCGCATACTTACATACTTAACTATAAGTGGACACATTTAAATATTTATATTAGATGTATTTTGAAAAAACCTTTAGTAAATTTTGTACTCTCTAGTGATTCTCTATAAATCGTAACAGTTGCACCTAAAATATTTATACATAGTGCTTTCCATGCTAATAGATGCATTTCATGTTTACATTCTAGGGTACGTTTTTCTAAGGAATATATATTAACCGTTTTTGTTCATCCACCCCCTCCCCTATATGGTTTTTAAATGGGATAATTAGCCCATCGTCCTCAGTCAGTATAGCTAACTATAGCTACACACATGGCGCAGTGGTAGCGCGCTTGCCAATTACTGCGAGCAATCCCCCAACTGTGAACTGGTTCAGGTTAGAATACGGGCCAGGCGGACGTGCTGTTGCTTCACCATTTGGTGTGATTCAGAAGGTTGTGCAAGGTGACCCACTCTCGAATAGCTCCAAGAAAATTAGTGACGTCTCCTGCTGGCTTCAGCAAATAACCCACCCTTTACACACCAGGCTGACACACCAGTGCCACACGACACAGGTTGACTGTTGCTCAAACTATTTCTTAGTTATAAATTTGAAGCCTTGAAGTTACTAGCTAACACTATAAAATAATGTTGATTTAAAAGTAAGATCAAATTATCAAAACCTACCTTACTTCATCCAACATCCTGACTTCCAACTGAACTGGCATACCAACTAACTGCCCAACAAATCTTTAAATCTTTTGAGAGGTTGTTTTGCATTTAGGAGATACGTTCTGTTTTTTGTTTTGTTTTTTTGTAAGGTGTGTGTTTACACCTTTATTTTAAGTGCTGGGATTCCATGATAAATTTCTTACCTTGTTAAACGTAATCATCAATGATGCAAGTAAAAAGTTATCTGTGCAGTAAAAACATCATAATTTGCAGTAGCAGTTGTTATAGTGCATCTATCATCCATATGTCGTACGCAGTATAAACTACAACCGCATGTGTTATTAAATATACTTTTTAGCTAGAGCGCTTTATTATTATAACGTAACGAAAAAATTGGTAATTAATGAAAATATGAATCAGAGAGAGAACATACCAGTGAAATATATACTATTTTTTTTGTAAGAACCCTTTTTATAAGAACAATGAGGCTCAGATTTTTAAAAAATTTACCCAAAATAAGAACAAAATAAGAACAACGCTGAGGCTGAAATTTATAAAATAATTGTATGAACATGACAATTTAAG
>JAUOBW010279206.1:0-10695 GCA_032360285.1 Lepidozona retiporosa | reverse complement strand
TTAAATATTTCTCTGTTTAGAGTGCAAAATTAACGATTAATTGCACTCCTCTCAACCAATCAAATGCTTGTAATTTTTCACTCCTAATAATTACATGTACTAATCTGTCTCGTGTTATTAGCACCACAAGTATTTCGTCTCAGCAAATGATTGTGGTATATACGATAGTTTCGAAACTGTAGTATATTTTACAAGCTGCGCTGATGAGCTGTTGAACAGCGAAACACGTTTCCGTAGATTGACTACATTAGAAGTATGGATGTTCTTATGAAAACAGATAGACCTTTGGATCCCACTGCTAAGAATGCTTATACAGATGTCAATTACATAGTCATTGATAAACTAAAATGGGATCAATCAATCAACGCACATACTTAACGGAAATGATGAAAATAAATGCGAAATTAGTGTCTGAAATCATTCCAGAAACCCTAGAGAAGGATTGCAATGGATGTGGAAGGCTCTGATACATGGTTTGATTAATCTTATAAGATTAATCGTAGCGTATATCATGTGAAAATCCTATCTTATAAAAATTTTAAAAGTCGGACTTGTTCAACTTTCTACGATTAACCCTTAGAACCCGAAGCATATTTTTATGAAAGAGATTTTTTTAGCAATATTTTCTAAAATTGAAGGGTTCAAAACTTTTGAACCAGAACTCCGATTTTGATTCTGTAAACGCCATTCGAAAGATAATCTAAAAGTAAAAGACAAAAGCGGTTTCAGATTTTAATTAAAATGGATATTTCTCGAGTAATGACATCATGAATGGGTGTTGACTTAATGACGACAATTGTCGTCCTTCGGGGACTAAGGGTTAATCGTAGACTTTTAACCAATCAAAAGCTTTTTAAACATGTATTTTTTAATATTTAATTATTCAACTTCAACACTAGACTAGTTAAGTCTGTCTCCTACTTTACGGGAATTCACGGATAAAATATCTACGGCACAGTTTGAGAGCTTCATTATACTTCACTATAGTCAAATTTTTAACTCCATGTCCTTTGGACTAATCGATGGCGTCAATTATATTAACAAATAAAATGTATGAAGAGTAAAAAATTGAGAAAAAATACAAATAATGATGTCAGTTCGGGCATACAGTTATCCTGAAGATGAATATAGGAATTATATTCGAAATATTAGATTTACAATAACAACTGTATTCTTTAATTTCAACATGTCGAAGCGTGGACATGCAAATCTCTCTATATCTTTGCCTTTAACGTACAAAGTAGTAAAAAAAAAAAATTCAAATTGCCCACCTTTATAATTTAAGTGACATTGGTCGACATTAAATCGAAACCTCGACAGGAGCCGTCAATATTCCATCAAAATACCTAAAATTAATATACAAAGATATTTGTTCACCCCTAACTTACATAATAAGCAATTTTATAAAGCATAACAGATTTCCTACTATATTTGGAAGCTAAGTCGAATTTGCCCAATCCCAATCCCAAAAATACAAAATCCTATTGTAATAAGTGATTATCGTCCAATATCTATACTTCCGGTGCTATCGAAAGTATTTGAGAAAATCGTTTTAGAGCAGTTAGACTATATTGAAAATCATGATATATATAAGGAAACAATGTCTGGATATTTAACAAGGATTAGCATTATTGAAATTAATGACATCAGAAAAGCAATGAATGCCAGAGAAGTATCAATCGTCGTGTTAGTTGACCTTTTCTAAAGCATTTGATACAATCGCTCATGATGTGGTTTTAAAAAAACTACACCAGATGTTGGCGTACCACAGGGTTCAATTTTGGGTCCCATAATATTCAATTTGTACGTAAATTGCCTTAAATCAAAATCAGTTCATTATGCCGACGACATATATATATTCACCATTAACTCGGCACCAACTCAATAAACTACATCGACTGCAACTATCAATTACAAGCTTTGTCTTTAGACGTTATGCAAAATCTTGTGATTTAATAACTTTAAAATGGCTCCCAATAATAGAACGTCGTAAATTTTTATTAATGAAACTAGCACACAAAGCTATTCATAACACGAACTGGCTGAAAATCAATAAACTTAAAGTGAGAAATTTTAATATCAATACAAGAGCCTCAGACGAATTATTATTAAAAACCTCACAAATTAATGGCACTTTTCAACATGATGCAAGACATCAAATAAAATTGCATAAGTGACTTTATTCCCGTGTTTTTAAAAAAACGTCCTTATCCCGCAATACATTGGCATCATTTTTCAAATTTGACGTGACATTAAAAAAGCTTTTATGACGTTTTTGCAATGCTTATAAAGGGGTGAGAACAAGTTTTTTTATATATAAGTAGGGCTATTATAGGAGTCGAATTATTCGACGGGCCATAATAAGCTTGTATGAAATATAATATTAACAAACACGTGACAAATTTGACGTGACATTAAAAAAGCTTTTATGATGTTTTTGCAATGATTATTAAAGGGGCGGGAAGACGTTTCTTTATAAGTAGGGCTATTATATAGGAGTCGATTTATTCGACAGGCCATGATAAGCTAGTATGAAATAAATTGGAAATAGTTGACACGAAGGACTGAACAACTACTATGGAAAGGATTAATAATGCATGCATATAATAATAATTAAATAAGTTATTTAACAATGAAATTTATCAATCTTTTGGCCAAAAGTTCCAAAATATCGCTACCAGGCCACGAAAATGGGCCGGCGGGGTCAAAATTAAGTCACAGGTAAAACAATTTTTTAGCACATTAACCGCTATAAAATTTTCGAAATTGTCATGAGAAGTCACTGTAAAGACTCCGGTTATATCGGTTAATTTTCAGGAGGGGGCTCCAATGGGCCAGAAAAGGTTAACCTGTTTTGGAAGAAAGCTTAGATTAGAGCAATATTCATTGGCAAATGTTTCATTAACTTTGTAAAATAACCTCATCACTATATAAACTGGATCTGACTTTTGGTATAAATATAAATACACTGTGTTGACGTTGTGATGGGTGCCTAATTTCACATCCATTACAATCCTCCTCTGTTTCTCGAATAATTACGGACAATAATTTTGCATATATTTCCATAATTTCCGTTAAGTATTTGCGTTGATTAATTGATCGTAGTTCAGGTTCATCAATGACTATGTAATGATTGACATCTTTATAAGCATTTTTAGCGGTGGGATTCATAGTTCTATCAATTTCCATACGAATATACATACTTCTAATGTATATTTTTAATATAATTTCATTTATATAACTTTTTGAAGTTATTGTTGCAATAGTAACATAATTTAGTATTTCGTTATAGAGTAAGTATGGTTAGTAAAATAATAACCCGTGTTTAGTGATCAGATTTGTAACTGCCCCTGCCTGTGATCTAGACAATCTTTTTCCAAGCAGGTGGTAGGGGAGAACTGGGATCTGGACCTGGGAGTTTAGAGCACCCTCTGCTTTCAATCTAGACCCCGTATGGTTAGCAACGTAATAACCCATGCTTTGTGATCACATTTGTAACTATGTGATTAAAGAGTTGCTATTATTTAACAAGCTTAACGAGGTTATTAAAGCATCCAGCTATTGTATCGGAGGGATTGTATTGTTTATTCCCCCTCGTTAAGAGGGGGTTTCTATTGTTTATTCCCCGTCGTTAAGAGGGGATTCTATTGTTTATTCCCACTTGTTAATGCGGACGGAGTTCTATTCACGGTAGTTTTAAACATCTAATCGATGGACATTTATATTACGCATGCGCCAAATTCCGAGAATATTTTTAAGATATTTATCAAAACAAACCTTAAGTATGGCCATGGACACTCCTATTATATTCTAAAAAATAAGATTTAAGAATGTATTTCTATATATTTTTTTTCTTTAAAAGTGGAGAGGTAGGCCATGAACTTGTCAACAAACATTTATTTTTGATTTTTTTCGCGATTTCAATGTGAAACACATGGATCAGAAAATCTACTTTTTTTTGTAAAAACACATATTTTCCTGGACCAAATAAGTATGGTTAATATATTTTTCCATCCTAAAAGTAATATTTTTCAGGAAGATAAACCTTTTATCTAACAAATAAAGGTATATTCACTCCCCAGCCATTTTTGTAGAACGTTTTATCATATATATTAAAAACACAATTTTTTATTTTTTTTAGAGAAAAAAAATGTCCGCCCACCAAAGAAATCTTTCTAGGCTATGTAGAATTTGTGGCGAATATCTTGGAAAAGATCCAATTCTTGTTTCTAATCATATACCACGGATTTTTAGGGCATTTTTTACTTCAGTTGATACGGATGATGTGCAATTTCACCCTCAAAAAATGTGTATGAAATGCTACACCATAATGAGACATTCTGAGGCTAGAAATACCACTATTTCAGCACATCACTTGAAAATTTGGAACATATCTTGCTCTAGTGAGGACTGCAATTGTTTCCCTAAAAAATCTGGTAGAAAACCAAAGAAGAAACGCACTGGTAGACCAGGCCGAGATCAAACTACGTGCTGGTCAAGAGAAAAAATAAATGAAATAATGGCACAAGTTTCCTCTTCCACTGAACGACTAAATTTGTCGGATATAAACCAAAATCTTAACCCGCATTTAGATTTGTGTGTATGTTTTTTATGCAAAAATATTATGTTTCAGCCTGTATTACTAATAAAGTGTCAGCATTCATTTTGTGCCTCATGTATTTTTCCAACTATTGAAGGGAAATTAGACACAGAAACAAAATGTCCAAATTGTAACAATAATATTTTATTAGAAAACATTTCACCGTCACTACAAGTAAAAGATATGATAGATCGTATAATAATACAGTGTACAATAAATTGTGGGGAAAACTTTACTATCAAAAATAAAAAAATAATGTTAGAACATGAAAGTGTTTGCTTAGGTGGTAGTAACACAAATATAAACACATCAGCATCATCAGATAATTCAATGACTATCAATGAAATATATGAATTAAATGAAGACAGTGTCATACCAAAAGAGGTGGAGTATGCTTTTGCGCATCTTGCAAAACAAAAGATGGCAAAGAATAAAACCAACACATTTCAGCTTCCTTCAGGCGGACCAAGGGTAAGAGAGGGCTTCAACAAATATATTTTGTAAATTCATTGATCAATTCTTTTTTAATACAGTAGGCGTATTAAATACGATAAAATATGCAACTCCTTTTTATTTTTTAACCGCAACTTTCATGGATTGGGCTAAAATATGCAAAATGAATATGCATAATGCACGCAATTATGTTTAAAACAGTTCAGGGTTTTGGTAATTTTGTATTATTCTGCTAATTTTATTGCCACAAATGGTTTCCCTTAAATAGTGCATTGTATTGTATAAAGTTCAACTATATCATAGATTTACATACATGTGAATATCAAGAGTTGATCTCATGAAATTTTCCCAAAATCAAAATCCCCTTCTTTGATTAAAATTATATACTACAATTACAAAAATGTTATCCTAATTCTGCTGTAAAAATGACTTTAGGATTCGCAAAATTTATCCAAAATATTCTGTGAGTTTTTCCTTGTCTACATTCAAATTGATTTGCGCAAAATTAATTTAATCCGAAAATCCTCAAAAATGAAATTATATTCTTGATTTTTCGTGGAGATTCAAATTATTTATTTGCAAAATAAAGTTTCCGCGAAAATCGACTTCATCAAGATGTATAAACACTAAATTATTTTTTACTTCAGAACATAAACTTCTGTTCAACACCAAAAGTTTATAAAGAATCAACAGAAGTATGTAAACGTACGCTACGTCGACGGCAGCTTGCTCTAGAGCAAAATGTCATTTCTACCGCAGGTGCATCAAAGAATGCTGTTATACAACAAACATCAATGATGCTAAATACATTTGATGACAAAGCGAAAGTTAAAATTTTAGAGAATGCCAATATTCCACAAGTGGAATTTGATGCTGAGGCTTTAGTTTCGCTTAAAGCAGATTGTGGATTACCTTGGGAAAGAATGAAAAAATTGGTTAGGTAGAAAATATTGAATATTAATTGTTACAAAGGCCATAAAAGGGATCCCAAAGTATTAAGACAAGAGAATAAAAATGATGAAAAATTCTTTTTATTTCGTGTAACAATTTCGAATGGGGTTGGATTGTATATGTTTTAATTTGCATACAAATTTTTTATAAAAGAGAATTAATTAAAAATGGTACAGAATTATTACAAATTGTTTAGAAATGAATGGGATTATTTGTTGATTACATTATATAAAAGGAGGCTGAAAAATTTCAATATTATTAAAATAGTTTTGAAAGATGATAGTCGTATTTGGTGTAATAAATTAGCTTGCGTTCTCCTTAAAAGATATATATATAAATAAATATTAAGTATTCACACTGTAAATAATATAAATTCAAATTTATAAGCTAGAAATACCGTATGCTATAACTATAAGTTAGACATGTATATATATTATATGGTGATCTTATCATAAACTTGTGTTTACTCTTGCTATTTAACATTTTAGCTTTATTTTAGGGAAAATCTATTTAAATAAACCACTACATATATTTCCAAAATAGCATAATTTCAGAAATTTATACGTTAAAAAATACTCATTGTATTGTGCGGTATGTCATCTAGATTTTTCAAGACCAAGAACGTAAAACTTGCATCTATCGGGAAACAGAGATGCGTTGCCAAAAATTGGTCCGGTGATGATTTAATAGTTGAATACGGTGATTTCTTGGTAGAGCTCAAAGAAAAAAAAGGAACATTTGAAATGAAGAAAGTTCCATATGCCTACATCAATGACCTTGTTTCACATGTCATTAATTTGCTAGATGGGTTAAATGAGTGAGTCATACAAAATTTGTTTAGTTTGAAATAAATTTAATAATAATTTTGTTATAAAATTAACAATTCCATTTCTTGGAGATTCATTTTCACGGACGATTTTTTTTTAAGTTCACAAACATGTACTTATTTTTCATTTAGACATTTAAATATTTATGCGTATGTAAATTTTTTTTTTTTTTAATTACGGAATATATACTGTACTGTAATTAAATAATACAAACAATAAGGTTTTAAGTTTTGGCAGAAATCCGCGAAAATTAATCTCCGCAAAAATTAATCTTGCTAAAAGTAGTATACATAAAACTTCAAAGGCAAACAGTTTTTGTCATAAGAATAAAATAAATAATATAGGCATGATTTATTTATTGCTACAAACGATGTAAGAGACGCTTTTTGCAACATATTCATTTCAATTTATAGAGTTTGTTTAAATTAAGTTAATGTATGTCTGATCTTTTTAGTATACATTTAACTGGCTGATTTTAAAACTCAGTTAGTAAATTGATTAAATTATATGATTCATTACTTGTTCTGTTTGTACCTTTAGACATAATCTCCTAAAGTATGACAAGGTGAAGTCAAATGAGATCCATTTTAAAATTGGTGGTGACCATGGTGGATCCTCATTCAAAATGAGTTATCAAATAGCAAACGTTGATAAGCCTAACTCCAAGAATAACACAATGGTGTTTAGTATCTTTGAAGCAAAGGACTATATCACAAATTTAAAGATTGGTCTCTCAAGATATACTGATGAAATCAACAATTTACAATCCATGATGTGGAAGTATCAAATTTATAATTTTATTTTTTTTTTATGCCTGAATAAAACATAAAATAGAGGTCATGAGATGACAATCACTCTTAACTTAAAAACTTAATCTCAAATTAAATTAAACAGCAAAAGAATATTATTATTTTCACAATTCAGGATTTCAATTAACGTCCCAACCAATATAGAGACAGTCATACCACACCACAGTATATCAATTTAATCGTGGCTACATAATTTTATTAAATTTAATTAAGAACAACTTTACACAAAACTTGATTATTAATATTATTATACGAGATATCTCGTCATCGTGAAACCGGTTGACATCTGGTAATGACGAGATATCTCACCAAAAAAATTAAAAAATATTATGGAAAATGAGGCCATATCTTATGATTAAATGCAGTTATTAATAACATGGTCACACTAAAGCAAAGAAGAAATAGTTATTGATATTTGAAGACCAAAATAAAAAATATATTATGCATACTTCTCGTACAGCCTAAGTATGTATGATCATGGAAAATATTTGTTCAAAATAACCGACACTACTGTCAGTACAGCACGTGAAAATAAATCTGACGCTTAAGGGGTTAAAACAAAACCAATATATTAAGACAATCTTGGTGCACAAATTTGTCATACCCAGTAAATTTTCTTTATCGAAAAATTTATGCATAGGCAAGTCTAATTAACAATTGTCTCAAAACCGTTCCGTATCGACAATTATCAGCGAAATATTGAAATATCAAAAAAAGTAAAGTTAATTTTACTAAAGCTACCCGAATACACGTTTTTTTCTTATAATGGACTAAGCTTTTGCTTTATTTAGTACTAGTGTTGCTTAGCAAAAATACTGAATTTTAGTACTAAAGCTGCTTTTTTTAGATTTTGTTTAGTTGCTTATAAAATGAAAAAAAAAAACATTGTGATAATAATTTTAATATATAAGGCAATATACAGTAAAGCATTATAATAAAAAGCAGAGTTAAATAATCTATCTCTTTAATGAAATTAAATATAACAAAATTTTCAAATATGGCGATAAGATATTTTTTGTAATTGACATGACAATCAAGTGGCAGAAGCTTAAGCGAAACTACTAAACCTAATAAAATTTATAAGAATCCATTAAGAATACGAACATTAGGCAATTTATTACACTGTTAGACGATATTGTCTAAAATCAATTGCTTATAAAATACTCAAAAACATGTTCAAAGCTACTTATTCATTTTATTGTTCCTTATATTACTATATACGAAGATATAATGTACATTTATTAAAAGATTGCTATAAAATACTATTTATATATTATAATTTAGTTTTATATGTTTACCTTGTTTTTATTATTATTTTTGTATCCTGAAGCGATTCTTAATAAATAGTTCAATGTACGCTTTTTATACTGAATGAGTGTATCTAGATTTTATATGAGGTATACCAAACGGAACGATATTAAAGGATTTTCTGATTTTCAGACAAAAAAATTCCAACGTCATAAATATTTGTAACTTCCAAATCACCGAGCCTATGTAGAACATGTATGAACTATGTATAAACTAACCAATTATAATATGATTTAAAATGCATGTTCTCTCTTTCTTCTCGAGCGGTTATGCTAAGGTTTGAATATTCATACCTTGGGATGTACTTCTGATGTACTTCTCATGTGGGGTGTACTTAGATACTTCTCATCATATATCCCTCAATTCTTTATTTTACTGTTTGATTCCACTCAATATTTATTAATTAAATTGTTTCTAAAAACAATAAACAGAAACTACACAGTATGTCACATTCCACGGGTCATTTAATTTCAGAAACGCAATCCCTGCCCCACCTGGAAAACCATTTCAAGATATGAATCATGGCAGGATTTTCTTAGATAAGTATGAATGGCGAAATATTTCACATATTGGCTTAAAACCTTAATTAGGCTGAATTTAAAAGATTATTTGTTAGACGTCGTCCCACTAGAAATTGTGGACAAGTCGTTCAGTTGGAAAATATATTTAAAAAATTAATTTTACATATTTGTTTTACAATTATCAAATTGAAGCTATTTACCGTTTAGTTGAATTTTTCTAATCCGATGAAATTATTTTGGCTCACAATTTGACAAAATGGTAATTTTTATTATTGTGTCAGTGATTCTAGTCGGACGGTTGGCTAACCCTTTGCAAACACATTCCAGACCAGTTAAGGAGATATATTTTTAACAACTAGGACCCAAAATTTGTTGCCTAGGAGCGCCATAAACCATGAAAAAAAGTAAAAAGGTCAGCTCAACGAATATGTAAAAAAACAGCAAAATTAGCAAAAATAAACATAAAACCGTCTAGCACGTAAAGGGTTAATGCCAAGCAAACAATATTTTAAGAACAGCCTTAAATGAAGTGAACCGTTAATGATCTCAAATGTAAATTTTAAAATATTATTTAGAATATTTTTGGACGGAAATTAAGTATCGAGATGCTGATTTTCGACTTTTTGGGGCACATTCAGGTTTGTTTGAAAAGTTTTCAAAAATGGTTAAAAGTTTTAATAAGTGCCTAGGAACTTTTTTAGATTTAAAGGAATGGGGCACTTATTGGAGGAAGGGCCTTTACAAAATAATTAGCATGTTTCAAACAATAATTTACCTATGAGGCAGAAATAAATATGAATTTTTGACTAGGTCGTAACCAGGTTGACCCACCGTTCTTAACTTAATAATTACCCTGTCAAAAAATAATGCTCAGTAAGGGTTAAGTTAATGACCCCGTCAACACATCTTTCACTTTGATCCAGCAAGATTGTTAACATCGCCAATGCGTCTAGATTATGGTTTTACATTACCATATTAAAAATGATCAAAAACAGTCTAGCCATTTTGAAGATATAGCATTGATATACAAAATTTAATAATATATATTGATATACCGTATTATAATGTGCGACTACTAGGTATCAGATTTAACGTACTGTCCAAGAAAGGGCCCAGGGCCCTGTTTTCACAAGGTAACATGGTGGTATATATCATTTACCGACTACCCCTTCCCCAAATTGCAATAACTTGGTTCAGGTACCCATTTACCGACGAAAAATATCGAT
>JAUOBW010279095.1:0-10700 GCA_032360285.1 Lepidozona retiporosa | reverse complement strand
TAAATTATTTATCACTCTAACCAAATTATTTCCAAAAGAAGTCAATCCAGTGTTTGATAGGTGTATTCCATCAGTCCTCAATTGATTCTTCGATATATTTGAATTGTCGAGGAATTTAAAACCTTGTTTTTAGCCATAATTTCAAGAAGATCATTTATAATGAGTCTTCTATCGTCTATTTTGTTGTATCGGCAAGTGATGATGGAAGAGATAATAATTTCACGATAATAATTTCCCTACACTCTGATCACTTTTCCCTACACTTTGATCCAACGTTCACTTTGATCCAACGTTCACTTTGATCCAACGTTCATTATTACGTTCATTATTATTATTGTAGGAGAAGATGATGGGCACAATTGGAACATAAAAGCCTTTTGGAAGAATTTAAAGGTTATGTAATTTTTTTTAGAAGCTTTGAAGAGGACAGAGACATTCGGAAAATAATGGCTACAAAAGACAAACCACAATCGGATAGAAATATAAAATATGACGAAGCATTAGATTATTTAATACAAAAAAGAAAGTTTTTGTTTGAAAAAAATGCTGAAAAGTTATCAAAAGAAATGACAATCATAACACATTATACCGCAATAAAGTTATTGTAAAAATCATTGTTTAAACATATTTATTTATAACTATAGTCTATTGATCCGCGTTGACATTACCTTTACTTTATGACTATAGTCCTGTCAAAGTTGACTATAGTCTATCAATAACCTTTTTGGCCTAAAACTTCAAATACATTCATTTTTATGATAAACTTTCTGGAGCAGTTAATATTTTCTATTATGATCATAATTTTCCAACCCTCATCCTTTTCGGCCAGCCCCCCCTTTTTTTTTAAATTATGTCAGCCCCCCTCTGTGGACGGAATTGACAAAAAAGTACAATTTTAAAGGCTGTCAGAGATAAACAAATATTCAATATGCAATCTTTTTTATTAATCAATGAATGTATGTTATAAAAATCTGCTATAATATTTTATAAATATATAAACCTATGATTTTCAGATGTAAAAACTAATTAAACCAATCTATAGACCTGAAAAAGAAGTTGCGAAAAATGGTATAATATGTGATTTTCCGATTTTTGGTTCCCTAAATTTTAGTAATTATATTATGCAAAATATGAGTACATTGTCATTAAAAACCCGTCAAAGTTTGACATTAGCATTTTAAACAAATTTAGGACAAGCCGAGCTTCGCTGGTTTCCAGAGATGATCCTATATTAAGATATAATTTTTTAGAAAAAATCAATAAATATTAAGAGCAAATGCACCTAAGGATCTGAAATATGGAATCATGGGGGTCAGCCAAATCTTTTGAAATTTGGATATGTTTTTAGCATAATTGGTTGGATTAAAAATCTGAACATTTTTTGTCCGAATATTTTTGGTTTCCGTGTTTCAGCAAGTGATAATTTGCAGACCAGCATTTTACTTTTTCAGATTTTGAAAACAAAAAATTGAAAAACATGCCGTAATTAATATTAAGAAATAGTAAAAAAGCTTAATTGCTATGGAAACAGATTTTTTAAGGTGGCAGTATATAACAGTACAGTATGCACTTTATCATCTTCAACTTCAAACAATATTTTTTACAGGTGAGAATATGGGTCAAAAGAACCTCTACCGAGGCCTCTAACATCATGCAAAGTAAAAAAAAAATATTTCAAAGTTTTTAACAAAATTAAAAAAAAGTTAATTCAGTCAAAAAACTGTGATTTTTCGGTTCCAGTACCGAAAAATAAGATTTTTTAACAGGTGCCTACAGTATGAGTAAAAAGAAGACCCCTATATATAAGCCTCTAACATAATACATAATTTTAAAAAAATATTGCATCGTTTTTTGTTTTTATTATGTCATATGAGCATGAAAAATTATCATGGAATTTTTTCGAAAAATTTTAAACCGTTCTCAAGTTGCAGCAGCATCTCTAAATCCCTTCCAGCCCCAAACAAAAATGCACGATAGTCTCAGCCATATGGGCCGCAGGCTTTTAACTCTCATCCTAAACAACTGTGATGAAGACCTTTCTAAAGTGGATGTGTGGGAAATTTCCAAACCATGTGTTAGATAAATTCCTAGAGTTTACCTATCTGCTATCCAGGGATATTGTGAGTAAAGTATTAAGAGCAAATGCACCTAGAATCAGAAGGCTTGCTAAGAAAGTGGAATCATGGGGGTCAGCCAAATCGTTTGAAATTTGGATATGTGTTTAGCATAATTGGGTGGATTCAAAATCTGAAAAAATTTTTGTCCCAATATTTTCGGTTTCCGTGTTTCCGCAAGTGACATTTTGCAGACCAGCATTTTACTGACCAGACTTTAATTGCTATAACTCCTGAAATATTCATGTAAATTTCATGAAATTTGGCAGACATGTGTAGAATAATAAGAGCTACCTTTTAACTTTTTTTTTTTCAAAAAAATCCATAATGGCCGCCATTTTAAAAAAAAACATATTTCAAAATCGGTAAATCCTGCCATTTTGAATCTGAATAATTGCCGCGGCCCTCTAAATTGTCAATGATTTCATATATCAAAAGAAAGCTGTGTTCATCCTCTTTTTAATGAAAAAAACTCCAGGTTGGAGATGATTTCAAGGAAGATAATAAAACAGTTTTAGTATTTTTAGGTAAAATAGCAATTTATTTTAAGGCGATAGCAGGGGGTCCGGGGTCATTTTCACATGTTCGGCTAATATTAAAGAACTTTTTATTTCTGGGTCAGTGCTTTTTATGAAATTAAAAAATCTTTTCTCATTCTCAAGTTATGATAATTTGAATTTCGGATTTTTAGTCCCCTTCCCTACTCTAACATTAGGAAATTTTATCTCAATTTTTTACATTTAGGGCCATAACTTCAAAAATACTTGCTATCTAAGGCTAAAACTTGGTCAGTACCTTTATTCCAGTTAGTTTTAGTGATTCCAAGTAATTTAAACCATTTAGACACTAAAAAACTAAGGAAAATTTTGCTTTTTAGTGAAAATTGGCCTTAAAATAGTCGATTATTTGCAATCTTTTCACGAAAATCGCAATATTTTCGGAAAAAATCAATTTATCAAAAAGATAGTAGTACAAATTAATTGCCACCACATGGTGAAGGTCTGGACCAAATTTCAGCTTTGTAGACCCTCCCAAAAAATATCCTTAGCGATTTAGGTGAAATGCTAGAAAAACACGTTTTTATGCTAAAATTACCAAATTTCACTAAAAAGCAAAATTTTCCTTGGTTTTTTAGTGTCTAAATGGTTTAAATTACTTGGCTTAAATTACAGCTTTCTTTTGATATATGACATCATTGACAATTTAGAGGGCCGCGGCAATTATTCGGATTCAAAATAGCGGGATTTACCGATTTTGAAATATGTTTTATTTCAAAATGGCGGCCATTATGGATTTTTTTGCCAAAATTTTTTTTTAAAAGGTAGCTCTTATTATTCTACACATGTCTGCCAAATTTCATGAAATTTACATGAATATTTCAGGAGTAATAGCAATTAAAGTCTGGTAAGTAAAATGCTGGTCTGCAAAATGTCACTTGCTGAAACACGGAAGCCGAAAATATTGGGACAACATTTTTTTCAGATTTTGAATCCACTCAATTATGCTAAACACATATCCAAATTTCAAATTATTTGGCTGACCCCCATGATTCCACTTTCTTAGCAAACCTTCTGATTCTTAGGTGCATTTGCTCTTAAGAAGTTAATGATACTGGAAAATTTGTTCAAAGGTGTTATAGCTTTAATTTTTGGATAGTAGCAATTGCAAAAATAAGCGACCAAACCATGAAGACTACTACTTAAAATCTACAATACTCCTTAGGTATGTCAGTTTTATATCTTAAAACACATACAATTGAGTTAAAACAAAATAAAAATAAGTTGTTTAACAAAAAATATGCTTATTACAGTAATATCATTTTACGGGAATGGCTTTGTTTTCCATGCAGAGCGTACAAATATATTTGCGGACCCTGGTGGAACCGTTTATCGGAAAGGAGAATAAGTTTCTTATTTCTGGAGCGTTTTTTTATTATTTTACTTCTAAAAGTTTCTTATTTTGAAATAAACCATTATACTACCAAGTAAGTTATACCAAGTTTCATCCGGCATTTTATTTTAGCAAAAACTGATGGCGCCAACCTTTTTTACTTTGTTTGTCTCATTGTTTATGTTCAGGAGGTGGAAGTGTGTTCAATTTCACTAGACTTTCTTTAATGTTTACCAAAATGCCTATAAAACACTTAAAAGTACTTTAAATAGACGGGTTGAAGCTCTTTCAGTGCGCATACGTAAATTATTTTTTTTAAATCTTGTCTTGTCAGTCAAAAAGCTTAAGGAAACATTAGGAAGGACACATTAAATTATTATTTAAAAATTTCTACAGAAGCCAGAATGTTTATTAAATATGTTGAAGATATAAAGATTATGAAACGAATGTAGAAATTTGAGCAAAATCCGATCACTCAAACTCCTGTAATTACATTTTAAATATACCTCGCTTAACACTTCCCTGTTGTTTTTGTCGTTTTTTGCCTGACAAGTTTTCCGCGGTAATTCGAAATATGTTTGTAAACACTGCAACCCGTCTATAATCTGTAAAAAGTTTTAGTATTTTAATACAATTTACTTCATTTTTCATCAAAATAATGTTTAGCAGTAGGTAGGTAGGTATCCGATTTAACGTGCTGTCCAAGAAATGGCCCATGGCCCTGTTTTCACAAGGTAACACAGTGGTATCTATCATTTACCGACTACCTCTTCCCCAAGTTGCAATAACTTCGTTCAGGTACCCATTTACCGACGAAAAATATCAATGGAAAGCTGGGTTGGCTTTGTTGCTCCGAAAGACCATATTTAAGACAACAATTGATAAGATAAATTGAGGACAGTCTCAGGTTACTTGATTATCAGTTTACCTGACTGGCCATCTTTCATCATCATATGCAACATATAAAAACAGCAATTCTAAACCCTAGATTAGAGAAAGGTCTGAGTCTAACTTCAACAGAGTGCCTAACTGATCCAATTGGAATAGACGGGGTAATGAAAGCTGCTTGACATTCTTCGTTAAAAGAACATCTACCCCAAAAGTTATGGTGTTTGTACTGGCCATCTTTCATCATATGCAACATATAAAAACAGCAGTAGAAAAGCAGATAACTTTTTGTACAAACCTTTTTTATTTTATTCTACTAATATACAAAACATCTAAAGTTGGTTAACAAAACAAATATGTTCTCTAATAATTGGTATATATATAAGATAAAGTTTAAAATGTTTCTTATTTTTCCAAAACAGCAAGCAGCGCTCGAAAGGGTCGATGAAGTCTGGCTTGTAGTATATCGCGATTTTGAAGAATTTTTCTAATTATTTTTTTGTACTAACTTAAAATCGTATTTTTTTCAGAAAATTTTATTTTTGGACCCCTGTCCATCGCAATCACAGGGACTTTTTGTAAAATCCCAAAAAATACATTTTGAGATAATGTTTATTGAATTTAAGAATTACTATACTAATTCGTATTTGAATATATCTGATAGGTAATTTGTTCATCTTTTACAACCTGTTCGCTACATAAAAAAATATTAAAAACAACTAAAGTTATAAATAAAAATGTGATGACAATTTTTCGATAAAATCTTGGATTTTCGAAATCAAATCTGAACACACTTCTACTTTGTGACGTCAGGTCAAACCGCGATGCTACAAATGGGTATCAATAAGAATGACAACTTAGTTCTCAGCCTCGTTTAGACTTAAACTTAACTTTAAGCCTTTATAAAAATTCTAAAAATTGCCGTAAATAATTTAGTGTAAACATACCTTAACGGCAAAGATTAAAAGGCCTGGGTTGCAAATTCAAAATGACGGACGAAACTCGGTAATGGTTTATTAAAAAAAGATTAATAAAATTCAATTAAACAAAATTAGAAAATATACATCAAATACACATTAGGCGAGACCAATTTAATTAGTTGATCTACGGGCGGTTTGTTTACATTGGTACGGTCGGTCGGCAAAATAATAATAAATCTCTATGAGCTAAAAACAACAAACTGAATAAACTGATGTAAATACATACATAATTTCATAAAAGAAAATATGGAACAGAAAATATATCAAATTATTATTATTTGAAAATCAGGGAGAATATGGTCGGCCAGGCCCGTAGATCGACAACTCAAATTGGTCTCGCCTTAGAAACACGTGTATTCAAAGCGATAGGAAATATACAGAGTTCTAGAGATAAACCTGTTTTTTATAAACGTGTAGTAGCGAACCGAGTTACCAAAAAAAAAGAGCATATATTTTTTATGAGATAAATTTTATTCCCGCATTGCCAGGTTTGCTGTCAAAATATAATATTATCATTTTCCGAAATTGGCTCGAATAATAACAGTGTAAAAACGTTTGGGCGGTTATAGGTATAGCCATGGAATTTAGCGATTTCACGAATAAAAGGTTGCTTGTGCGCCGGTGTGTTAAAAGCAAAAGTGATGTTTTCCTTATGTAAAAACAGGTGCTGATCAATTTTTACCATCACAGCATTATGCTGAAAATGTATGGTTTTCAGGTTATGAGTAAAATAAAAGTTGATGACGTCACGGTTTTTTGTTTTTTTGCCTTAAATGTTTTGAAGTGATATTTTTTTGCCAGTGGCAGTGTGGCTATTTGATATAAAGGATCTAATTTTTGGCTCTGTCAGCATTTTTCTACAAAAAATTAGTCATAATACAATTTATCATTTAAAGTGCATACATTATTTTTTTGCGGTATGGATTATTTTAAAGTGCTCAAAATTTGACGAACGATGCTTTTTATTTCATCAAAAATGTTTTAATGGTTATATACAAAGTTGACAATATCTTATCGTGAAAATCCTACTTTTCGAAAAAATTATACTTTTTAAATTGTATGCTAACCGAAAATTGGTCTCATAGTAATATAAGCGAATTAAGTACTTCACTAGCGGGACAAATTTTGTTGTTCCAAATGCCCTGCTTTTGTGCAAATTCTGGGAATGTAAATATCATCTGAAAGTGCGCTGGGGCGCTCATTTAATTTTCGACCTTCTAGGGGGCTCATTCAAGCCGGGGCGCTCATTAAAAAGTGAGGGTGAATGTAGTTTAAAATGTAAATTTTTGGCCCCATAAACGTCAAATTCGTATAGAATATGTCACTAAAACCGTCATTTTCAAATATAAAACATAGAATAACTTGAAAAGTTATTGTTTTATCAACATTGTCATGGTTTGAACCCTCCCCCTGATTTTAGGGGGGCTAGCATTTTTTTTTAGGTATCCAATATCCGGGGGCTGGATGATTTTGGGTTTTTAGGGGGATAATTTTTTTCGGGGGGGCCGGGACCGGTCCCTGTTTACCCGTATACTTAAGACTCCAATATTAGGAAAATCAATATTTTCCCTTTATATGTTTGTATTATCTAATGTTTGGAAGGTAATAAATATAGTACTATGTAATTATGTATATATAGAAATTTTTGTTTTAATAAGTGACATTTTCAAGGTAAAAAATTTGGGGGGGGCTACGAAAATTTGCATTAGGGGGGGGCTATGACCCCTCTGCAAACCATGATTGTTGACAGTTATTTTAAAATAAGCAACCTAAAAAAGTATAAATTTTCAAAATTTTTGGGTTGGGTGGATGAGGGGGGAGTGCTTACTTACTGTCACGTCGAAATACAGGAATATCGGAATAAACAATGCTTTGGAAATCAAATAGATCGTCGAATTTGGTGTACGATCAAACATTTTAGCGTACGTTTTCTAAAACGGGAAATCTAAAGGTTGAATATCTGAAAATGAATATGTATTTGAAATTATGGCTTTACTTGTATGTTGTCAGCATAAAGGGTCAGCATTTCAGACGTACAATGATATCCCTGCTCGTAAGCGTAGGTTAAAATGTAATTGCTTTATTGTGTTTAGGTGGTAAGATGTGCAAAAGATTATGAAATATCTCAAGTATATATCAGTATTATGCATCTCAAAGAATCTGGAGAACTATCTTCCAAGCAAATAAGCAAGGTATTTATTTTAAAGCGTTTGCAGATCTTAAACTCCCTTTTCCCCCATCCTATTGGAGCCTGGGGAAAATACCCTGCTAAAATCACATCAATATACTTTTGCAGATTTTTTGACCTATTTTCCGTGAAAACTAATAATACTAATAACTTAATTTTAATAATCTCACTTTTCTATTCAGCAGGTGTGCGAAGCTGTACATTGTGGTAGGATATTTATATGGTCATAATCTAGACTTTTTGGACGTTGCTGTCAGGGTCCTTTGAAAACACTCGTTCATGTCCGTTGTTAAGTTTTCTTAAATTATAGACTCATGCCCCCAACTGTCATTTTAGGCTGGAAAACTGTTTTTAATTCAAACTTTTTCATTTGGCATGAGATTACTTACTTAAGTTTCGATTTTGTTGTTAGAAAATAATTTAGAATAAGTTTAAATTTTTTCGGTCATTGCTTGTATGGCTACAAACGTAAAAACGCTTATGGGCCCTGGAACTAGTGAATCGTGCAATTTTTTTCAAATTTTATTTTTCCAAAACATGCAAATTATCTATACCTACATACATTAATTAATTGAAACAAAGCACAACTTTTAAAATTATGAAAGAAAGGAAATTGTTAAAAACAGGGTATACCAAATGCTATGTCATAAATATTCCCAAATTAGGGTATGTTCGCAGGTACACTCAAAAAATTTAAAACTCATATCTCGAGAACCGAACACTATTTTTCTACTGCAAAATTCGGGAACCGTGGCGAAAAAAAATTGTCACCCTGGTACATTCTTTTTTAAATCACATAAATAATCCATTTAAAAAATAAAATTGCTTTTAACAAGTCTGTGCACACGGGAGCTAATATCGGAACAATTGGACCCAGACTAATTTTACAATCAACCAAAATAAAGTCTTGAAAAAAATTTTGGGAAATATTGTTTTTTAGAAAAAAGTTCATTTTTCTTTCTTGTCTGTAATAATAATATAAAATCATTTTATAATTTCGTCCCCATGGCATTAATTTCGTCCCCACCCGGGGGAATGTGAATGAAACAATTTTTTAATTGTGAGAAGAGCTGCTAAACAGAATTTTAATTCTTATTTTAGGTGCAAAGAACATCAAGTCGACCTTCGTCTGCCGCTAGTTTGGTTTAGTAGTCGTTATTTACCGTTGGAACAAGAATGCATGTTGTCTCTATGCTTATCAAAATCCGCTCCTGAAGCGTCCAAGAATTGTGTATATCCAGCTCTCACAGATATTTTATTATTTTTAATTTTTTTGTAATATTTGGTGTTTTTTAATAAAATATATTTAATTTTGGACACGTTTGTGGATTTGTTATTTTTATAGATGCGTATTTCCGCTATTTATTAACTTGCCATGGATTTCTAGATGTGCACGGATTGCAATATGTGAAGGCTGTGAGAGAAAAGATCATAGAATACTTACTTAGTTTCCACATAAGTTTTTTTTTATAAATAACTGTCAAAATTATGTGTTCCCGTTTAATCCTTTGATGCCAATAGCCTTGATAAAGTCCCTGTTTATACATTTTGATCGCGGCGATTTTTTAAGAATTTCTAATTTGTACGATCGCCTTGTTTTATACTGCCTACTAAGCGTCCTGATAGAAATGCCCGGGGCTCCCAGTTGTCCTTCTTTTTTACCCATTTTTAGTTTGAGTCCTGCTTTTGATGAAATATCCTACTTTGTCCTGTTTTTCATAGATTTTCATATTTTAATTATGCAGCATTGACTAAATTTGGCGATTTGTAAACAGACTTATTTAAAAGGGATTTCAAATTCTACTCAAAAACTTTATCTATCTGGACTAATGCTTCAGCTCAGCATCTTATTTTTATAACAATTTTTCAATTCTTTCCTTAACCCACTTCCCCATTATCATCAGTATTTTTATTACTTTTTTTTGTTTGTAACAAATTTAGTTTTTTAAGAATTTTACCTTGTAATAGGTTCGGTTATTCTGCAAAATAAGAATAAAATCAGATGTTTACAAAATTTATTTTTTAACCAAATTGTTTGCACCTCTGCCATACTTTTTTCTCACAGTGTATGTGTATACAGATATTTTTGAGTAATTTTATATTCTTTCAGTCAATTCCAAAAAGTAACCTCTACCAAATGCAGTTGGGAATTAATTTTTAAAATAATTCGGTAAAAATGCATTAAATACACATTCAAAGCCATAAAAGTAAATGTTTGATTTTCTTTTACCAAGCCATTATTCTTAGTATTTTTATCGAAACCTCGCATTTTAGGATGGGGCCAGTAAATTTCAGGGGGAAACCGGTCGAAAAGGGAGGGGGTTACACAAACCAGGGGCTTCGTTTTTCGAGGGGGAGGTGGTTGGACCCCTCTAGAAACTACGACCGGCATTCTGCTCGCTTATATCTCTGAAATTTCATCAACTTTTATACTGCATAATCTAAAAAAACTTTGTCAATGAATGCTAAATCCCCAAATTAGCTAATATTGACCATAATCAGTGATAAAACAACATGCAAAATAATATTTAATGATATTATTAGAAATGGCAAAAAATGACATTTTTTGACCCTGTTGCTAGGGCGGATGCCCCCTAGCAACCGGGAAAATTTAGTCGGTTGCGACAATTTCCCGCGAAA
>JAUOBW010278984.1:0-10701 GCA_032360285.1 Lepidozona retiporosa | reverse complement strand
AACGATATTATGCCTCCACTATTTGGTTTCATATTTAACCCTATCAATACCAGGATTTTTTAGACTTACTTTCACCGATACTTTCTCAGGCTGTGTTATGGGTATGAACTTGAAATTTCGGGAGAGATAGACCTATTTATGAACTCCATTTTACAAAAAACAAACGAAAAGTGCCATAATTGCGGATATATCGATGACGTCACAGTCTTTTCTTAAAGAAACTGCTTATTTCACCATCTTTGAAAAATTGACCGAGGACCCCCACGAAGAATTTTCGAATCATATTTTTGGCCGAGAGTGAGTATTTAGGATTTTCTATCAATATAAATTTCAACCAAATAGCTCATATGGTTCAAAAGTTGTTTAAGCTCAAAGGTTTTAGGCCCGAAACAGGGGACGCGAGTTCCCAAAATTGACGGTAGAATATTTCCACTAAAATGTTCAGTTTTATTTTAGATGGAATCTTTAGAGGATGTTGGAGTTATTATAAATGAAAATAGCAATTTGCTACCAAATTTAGATTACCCGATACCCTGCCCTAACTATTATATTCTGCGGCTATTAGCTATACGGCAACCAAAGAATTACTGTAATGTCTGCTGTAACACCTTTGGCTACATTTTAGCTTTGGCTATGGTGGGTTCGTGTTGGAATTACTTCGATGGTATTTATAATCAAATTAAATGTAATCTGGATGGACATATTTTATATCAAATAACTTTCTGGACGTCTGTGATGACATCACTCATTATTCCATTCATCTCATTTATGTTTATGAAATGGTATTTCCACAAAGACTATCACGAAAGCCTGATTAGACAATTATGTGGCAGCAGCCGAGAAAAATACAAGCGATGTTCTAAGCTTTCTCAAGAATACAGTGTGGCTACAATGTTTGTAGTATCTCTCTTTTTATTTTTAACATTTTTTAACTTTGATAATCTGGAATATGATTTCGCTTTGTACACGCTATGCAAAAATGCTCTTTCAATTGGATATATTTTTTGTTGGGTATCCATATATAGCTATGTTTGTCACCTACATTTGTATGAAATACAGGACTTTAATAGCTTCTTAAAGAAAGAACTGGCTGTGAATAATGAAGTAGAAAATTATTTGACCAGGTTTAAAGTCCTAAAAGAAAATCTGTACAGCTCACAGGAAAAGTTTCATACCGTAATTTCAATGGCAATTGTATTGCACCTGGTTGATTTAGGAGCCTTTTTACTTGGCGATTTCCAAGGCTTCTTCTTCAAGTCAGGTTATTACGGTGCCGGGTATGGTATCATTGTTACGATGATATTGATTGATACGATATGCATATTTGTTAAACTTGTTTCCGCTTCAATGGTAAACTCAGCTTTACACAGATCTGTTATTCTCACTGGCGATTTGAATACATGTTGCGCAAACGATCGAATGATTAATATCCATCAATATATATTTATATGTGAGAAAGATATGGGGTATCGAATATGGAATACCAAGATTACAATCCAATTAACAATTACACTATTTACGACCCTGATAACCATTGGTTTAGCTTTAATTAAAATTTTTCGTATGTAATAATAATATTATAAACTTAAACAAGAAGCCTCCGCTATCAAATTTCGTATTGTCCGCATTGTGACGTATTCATATTTTTTATATACTATTACTCGAAAACATATTCGCGTGCGTACCGTAAGCTTTATTTTGTTTCGGGTGATTTAAGGGGAATTTTTTTTATGAATTGGGTTGCGCGTTTGAAACATGGCATATATTGTAGATATATTAAATCAATCAAGATAGGGCGGCACATTATCATCATCATCAATAAATTGTTTTTTTTGTTCGGCTTTGCAGCCTTTTTATCGGCTGCCGTTTTATTCAATTTTTAGCCGCGATTTCTGTAAAGGATATTTTTTTTCTGAAAGCAAGAAAGCATTATCTTTTTTCATTAAATACGTGAAAGAAATATCCAACTTTTGGTTAATAATAAGCAACGCAAAGGCTGAAAAACCGAACATGTCAATGTTTGTAAATATTTCACAAAATATTAAGGTGATGGAAATTTTTTGTCAATGATTTAGTGTCAATGATTTAGTGTCGTTTTAGTACCCCCTCACCTTATGCACCTACCCTCTATATCACCTTCCCCATATGACGTGATTATTCAAATCACCACGCGCGTATTATTGACTCAATTTATGCACACACTTGATATAATATTTACCTGAGTTAATTCCTAGTGAGACTTGAAATTAAAGAAAAACAAGGAAAAAACGGATATGTCTTAGAATTTTAGGATGATATATTACTTATAACTGTTACCTTTAAAAATATTATTTTTAGCTAAATATCATTTCAAGCTCTAGAAATTGATACTTGAGTCCCCCCTGAATCTGCAAAACCCAACATGTAAACTTTTGTTAACAAACTGTCATAAAATATTTATTTGTTCATGAAATTCGGTAAAACGTTGTAGTGTTTGAGTATATGGGATCTAATATTTTTATCGAAAACAAATTACCTGAATTTCGAAAAATTCTAAAAGCAATAAATTCATAGCAGTTACGATAAAACTAAAATTTATTTGCCGTGAAAGCTGAAATCTTCATGACTTGGAAGAAGATGTGGTACTAACTACGCCATAATAAACCATATTTTTTGCGAAATATTATTCTAAGCGTTAGATTTTTTTTTACTTCAGTAACTAGAAGCTGCAATACACCTGGGTCTGAAAAACCGAACATATGAACTTATGTTTTAAAAGTTTCATAATTTCTTTATTGGTTCATGGAATTCAACTAAACTTTGTAGTATCTTAGTAATAATATATTTAACATAGAAAATTACTCTTATTGTCCGAAATATTGATCACGTCAGCTTTTTCTGTCCAAAATTCAATAAATTCACAAAATTTACGGTAAATCATATATTTCTTGGCCGAAAAAGCTCTACATGAATTACATGAATTGTAGGGTGATATGATACTACTAAGTTTAAAAAACGAAATTTTATAGCGAAATGATGTTCTAAGAATTATAAATTATTAGTTGAGTACCGCCCGAATCAGCGATTCCGAACACCTATAAATTTTATATTTCTTGGTAAAAGGGGCTCAAATTAGGGTGAGGTGTTGATAACCAATTATTACTTTGAAAATTTAATTTCTTTCAGCAAAATAGTATTCTAAGCTATAGAATTTGATAATTGTTGGTACCGGAACTACAAGAGGTGCGCTATCCAAGATGCCAATTTTCTGTAAAACTGAAAATTATTTATTTGTTTATCGAATTCGGTGAAACTTGTATGTTAAACTACTCTCTAAAATTAATTTTAATGTCTGAAATATTAATGATAAGGACATGGTCATAAAGAACGAGTAGTAAATTGGAGTGAAATTATTTCATCTGATGAACAAATCGGCGTTTTATGTCTCCTAAGTGTAAAACTCACTTATTTTACTATGTTTACAGATTCGCTATATCCATTATGAAACCTACTGAAAGAGAAATGATAAACACTGTACAATTTATTGCAAAAACATTATTTGAAACGTATTTAAACATTATATGGGCTTTCCAGGGTGTGCGTTATATATCCAGGCAAGATAAGTAATGTCCTTGTTTGAGGTTGCATAAAGGTCTGAAATGTATGTCACAATATCTTTGAACATCACTTTACCAATATATATATCAATACAATTACTATCAAGTTTGTGTAGAAGAATTTATACCGTATTTATCTGATGAGCGCATGGGTTTCAAATGAGCGCCCCACTAAAGAGTCCAAAATTATATTGAGCGGCATGGCTTAACCTTATATATACCGGGCGGGCAAAATTAGCCCCCCAAGTTTTTTTTTAATATTTATGAAAGGACCAGTGCTATGGAAAATTCCTTTGGTGACTTTTCCTAAAATTGAATTGCGGTTAACAATTATAAAAAAAAAAATTTGGATGACGTAAATTTTGGGCGTGACGTCAGCATTTTCAAAGATTTCAAAATTTTTTCATAGAGGAACATTTTTGTTGTTGTTAAAAATGACCTAATTCGCAAAATTATATTTTTTTACACATAGTGCTGACCACATCAATAATGACGTCATATATTCAATTATTTTTCTTTCCAAAATACTCATTAAATGTATGTTTACAACTAAGACAAGTTTCAAAATGATTGCTGTTGTCAATAAAATATTATGATAGCCCCGCAGGTTTTTGCACTTCCAAAATCGCCCGGTATATATAGGGTTAAATTTGCGCCCCCTTCATCTACTCAACCCATTGTTGACTCTTTGAAAATTGAAACAATTTTAGGGAGCTTATTTTATAATAAATATCAACAATGATAAGAAAGCAACAATTTTTAAAGTTAATCGATGATTTTCATTTGTAAATTGTGGTTTTAGTGACATATTCTATAAGAATTTTCCGTTTATGTGGCCCCGAATCGATATTTTAAACTCCATTCATCCTGACTTCTTAATGAGCATCCGGGCTTGAATGAGTGCCCCCTTCGAATGAGCGCCCCCTTAGAAGTTCAAAAATTAAATGAGCACCCCGGCGCACTTTCAGATAAAAACGGTAAGTACTGTAATTTTATCATTCTTGCGCAGGTTCATACCATTAATTTTTCATTGTTTTGCTTCCAAAATTCTACAAAACACGTGACCATCATTAAACTAATCATCAGCCAAACTTCATGAACAAGTGGTTACATTATAAGTATTAGATGCATGATAAGATGAGCGCAAATCTCATTTGTTCATTATAAATATGGATGAATAAAGATTTCCTATATTCGTGACGATATGAAAACATACCCGATTAAATATTTACTCTAGAGTGCTGAAGAATTGTCCCTTGATTGTTAGATTTTGATATTTTTCACTCCCGATTTGATCTCAATACCCATTTATCAATTTTAGAAAAATTAGCTAAATATAATCTTTCTCAGGCTACACATTATTTGCAGAAATTGAAGGTGTAAAAGAAATAGAAAATATATTTTTCTAACCTGTGTGATTGGTTTGTTGCAGAAATTGATTATAATACTATTGTGATTGGTTTGTTGATAATAAACTCAGTATACACATGGCAGATGAAACGACTAAGTCTATTCTTTTTTCATCTAAAATAAAAGCTAAACAATTCCAAAAATTCATTTCGATGCAAGATAAAATTAAAGCTAAAAAATTGAAATCATTATATATGTGTGCATCCGTAGCTATATTTCGCGCATCATCGTACCAACAGTTTTAGTACATTGAGATTAATGCGTTCTTGTTGCGCGCATCATCGTTCCAATGCATTTCTTGTTTATTCATTCAATATGTCACTACATATACCTCCTTTTTTCACCCAGTGCATCTTTCCAATTTTCAGTGCGAAGTCTATGTTTTTACAGTACTGCGTGCACTGGCGCCTTCGTTTTATATTTCCATTATGCGTGGATGTGTACAATTTCATAATCTTTTTATCCCATTGTATACCATTATTTTACAGTTTGCCTTTCTGCATGCACGTTTTCACCTATTGTTTTGATGGTATTTTGCCTATTTACAGGTGTTTCTTGCCTGCTGCACACAGATTTTACATTTCATTTCATTCTGCGTAAAGATTTTTCACCTGTGTGACTTATATGTTTAAAAATTAAGTTAGATTTTGATATTCATCACACTGGTTTTCTTGTCGCTTTGTTTTTTCTTTTTGCCAATCAGTTTTTGACTTACACATAGCTGCTGTGATTTCAATCCATAATTACCTATTATGTCTGCCCATACTCTTGTTTTAATGGTGTTTTACTGATTTTTGCATTAATAAGATTGCTACACAGTGCTTTTTTTATATTATGTGCAAAGGTTTTTAAACTGTGTGATTTTTTTCGATTTATAGTTAAGTTGGATTTTGTTTTCCCTCACACAGGTTTTCTTGCCGCTTTTTTATTTTCGCAATTCAGTTTTTCATTTTGACCCTTTTTACAGTGTGCCTCTTTACTGGGTGGCTATACCGATTTTACATTTATTCATTGTCTACTACACACTGTTTTCATCACATTATGACAATCAGTTATTACCTTTTCCCTGCCCAGGCCCTTGTTCGCCATCCATTCCCACTTTTACTCATTGTATTCACTAGATATTTAGATATTAGGGTTTGCTTTCTTAGTATTTTTTTTTCACAAGGAATTATTTTTTAATATATAATTTGAATATTAGCACTATTATTTGATTTATTTGTTTTTTATTTAATACTCTATTAGAGAGTGTAGGAGTTGTACATAATAATAATAATAAAGCTAAATAAGCATATAGACTTAATATAAGCTATAGAGGTATACATCCATTAATTAACACACATCTGTAAAATACCTTGGTTGCTTATTTGACCAAACTGTGGGGATAGCATTAGTTACTATGTATTGAATAAAATTAAATCTTAACTCCTATATATAAAACAATACTTTTTGACACACCGGCCTTTAAACGCTTCTTATGCAATGCATTGATTCAACCTCATTTTGATTTTGCGTGTTCTGCCTGGTATTTGGGCCTTACCAAATCAGTTAAAGATCCTCTAAAGACTGCGCAAAATAAATGCATAAGATTTAACTAAAAATTGGATAACCGTGTCCATATAGCTACGGACGGTATATGACTATAAATTGGCTGCTGTTGATATGAGGGAGAATCAGTGTATTGCTGCAGTTGCATTTAAATTCTGCAGTAAGCCTAAATTGAATTACATGTCTAAATTCTTTTAAATTTCTGAGAATAGAAGAATGCCTTTACGCAACAGCAATGTAAAGCTGGATCCTTTAGAAGGTCAAATTCAGGGTAAATTTCGGTTATAAAAAGTTCCTTTTATATGGAAAGTCTTGCAGATGATTTTAAAAAGAAAACTAATTAGAATACTTTTAATACTTTTTTGGATATAAGCACCTCCAGCTATTAATGGTTAAATTAAAATGACAGCTCGGAACTTCTTAACAGCGTTTTTTATTGTAAGAAGGTGTCCTGGGAAGTAAGAGCACAACAAATTCTTAATCTTCCCATCACTAATTCGACTACATATGGGACATATTCCTTACATTTTAAAGATAGTCTTCTATGGAATAATAGTGCCTACAAATGATATCTGTGTTAACTTTTTATGGAATAATTATGTGTTTTGTGTGTTGTAATTTTAATTTTCTGTGAATTTCATTTGTAATTTATTACCTTAGTCTATATTGTGAACAAAAATATGTTTAGTTTTTTATTAGCACTGTATGGATATTAAAAATATTGTATTGTATACTACGTCTAAACTAATGTTAAATAAATAATTTAATTTGATTTGATTTATAACAACAATTTTATAAGAATTAATAGTAAGCCTTCAGTTAAATATAAGAAGAATATAAGTCGCATTTTAATTATTCCAGATTCAATAAAAAAATTCCGTGTTATAATGTACGGTGTTAAATCCTCCTGCCGGCAGATGGGGTTGCCACCACGAAAAATTCTCGGATATAATTATCACCCGTTCCATCCTTCGTTCGTTTCGTTGGGTGAATTTAGCTGAATCACATGAAGACTATTTCTCAACGTATTATTTTTTAACCCTTTTAACACAGGGATGAGGTTTAGAGGAAAGTGCGTGCGGTGTTTTAAAGTGTCGCTAATATTTCCTATTCCTAGTAAAAGATTTTTCACTTTTTATTAAATATTGACAATTTTATTGTATGTACAAACCCTTAGAAATTCATACCTCTTGTTTCAAAACAAGAAAGTTAAAGTATTAGAGACTAAATTAAACCAGGATTTTGCTAATTTAAGCGACTGGTTTTTTAATAACAACACACGAAGTATCTTTTTTGTTGAAGATAAAACTAAATCAATCCATTTTGCAAGCAAATACAAAGTCAAAAAAGTCACTCTATTGTTAAATAACTAGGTTGTATTCTTCATGAAACAATAAGTGGCGAATCAATGGCCCTTTAACGTTATTAGCAAAGTAAATTCTAAATTAAAGTTTTTATATCGACAAAACAGGCACCTTAGTCCCGATCTTCGAAGACTTTTATGTAATGCTCTAATCCAACCACATTTTGATTATGCGTGTTCTGCCTGGTATCCTAATTTAAGCAAAGCCCTAAAAACCAAACTTCAAATGGCCAAAAATAAATGCATTAGGTTTTGTCTTCAGCTAGGAAATATGGATAATGTAGGACCATTTGAATATGAAAAAATAAACTGGCTGAGTTTAAATGGTCGATTTCAACAATAGTGTAGCAACATTTAAAGGTTTTAATAAGATATACCCTTCGCATTTGGGTGATATCCTTAATCCCGTTGGTATTATAAAGAATAGCACATGAAATTCCTATAAAACTAAAAGCCATTTTCAAGAAAGTTTTCAAGGTCAAAACTCGATTTCTTACCTGGACCTATTACTTTGGAATGACCTAACCAAGCATATAAATGTTATCGAAAGTGTCAATTCTTTTAATCGCAATGTAAAAAACTCCTTAAAGAGATTTGAAACAGGAATTCAATGAAGGGAAAACTAGATAATTTTCCTCTCACTACATAGGTAACTATTCATTTTATATTGTTTTTTATCCATCTATCGTGGGACCACAATGTAAACAAGTCGTATGCTTTTCTTGTGATATATTTTTGGCTGTTTTTATGAATTTATATTAATATTATTTGTTATTATACACTAAAATTTTATATTGTTTTTAACTGTAATTGATGATGAAATAAAACTTACTTACGTATTTATGTACTTAGAACCTGTAGAACGCACATCTCCGTTTGAAAACATGTCTTACAAAGCATTCGGTCAAATCAAATTACAAATAATTCTTTTGCATAATATAGTATATGACTTTTATAGAGTTTACTATGTTTTATATCCATTTCGGTAGCAACTTCAAAATACTGTATTTTTTTCAAACGAAAATGGCGCCGTGGTAGTCACGCGGCCAGGCATTGTTGTTTCGATATTGTTTTTAAATTTGAATTATTAAATACCTTAATATAAACCTGTTTGAAGATGACAGAATGGGTTTCAACCTTTCCTATTAAAATTTAGTGGCACTTTTAAAGTTGGTTAAGAGAGTCAGAAACGCTTATTACGTTTCTTTTGTTTTTTTAATTTCTCCTGGCGAACCTGCCACTGAGCCATGGAGTTACTTTAAAATAAAAATATTTGTCATATGTTAATATTTGATTCCATTGGTAGACATTACTTTAGAATTTGAGCCCTTCTACTTCTTTAGCATTATATTATTTCACCTTCTAGTGATTTGTTTGTTTGGTCTTCCGTCGTTTTATTTTCCGATTTTTTGGACTTTAATTATATTGAATCGTAAGTACTCTTAGATTTTAAACTTCATACCCTTCTTCGACTCTCCCACTCCTAACTCAAACCATATATGAGATTCAATAGAAGACTACTTTGATACTAAATCTCAACTACATCATTATCATTATTATCTCCATCAGAAGCATTCATCGATGATCATCTGTGTGTCCATTTCTTATAATAGGAATGGGGAAATCGAATATCATGTAGCGTTAATTCATGCCGAACTTTCGCGTTTTTTTCACAGGTTCAAATCCGTTACCTTGAATAAAGGTAAATTTTAAATGAATTTAGGACATTGGAAAGAGCCGAAAATGTTTTATAGAAGACTTATTAAACTGTTTTACTTAGACGGCTTTGTTTTTTTGTTATTTTGCTTCAACATTTAGAAAATAGCGCATTTAGGTCTAAAAACACGCTCTTCTTCATATCTATTATCATATACCAAAAGAAAGATAGTTTAGGTTCGGGGAACTAGGAAGTAGTGAACTGCGTATTACGTTTAAATGAAATATTTTTTGGGGGGACTTTCCTAGTTGTGACGTTTTACCTCAAAATATTTTTTTGACTAAAACTGCTGGATCGTATTATTAGGATAGACGGATAAAATGTGACGTCACATGTTTACATTTTTCGAACTTTTTAAAATTGACAGACAATATAACTGACGTCTAGTATTAACATTTAACATTTGCTGACTCTAGTATTAACATTACGACAACAGGAAAACGACATTTAGGAGCAGTGATCGGAAGTAAAGAATACAAAGAAGAGTACGTGAATGAAATCATTTCAAACTGGAAGTTAGAACTTGAGATGCTATCAAAGATTGCAGAGATCCACCCACAAGCTGCGTACTCTGCATACACCCACGGTTACAAAGGCAAGTTTACGTATTTTCTTAGAACCATTCCAAACATGAGTACTCAAATGCAAGCTATCGAAGATGTTATTCGAAACTCGTTGATACCAGCAGTTACAGGTGGGAAAGTCTGTTCTGACGAAGAAAGAAAACTGCTAGCGCTTCCAATAAAACTCGGAGGCATGGGGATAGAAAATTTGCAAAGTATTTCAGATAGACATTACGAATCTTCGAGAATAGTCACAAGGAGGTTAGTAACAAGTGTGATTAATCAATCCAAAGAATATCAACAAGATGACGTCGGATTGAAACAAATAAAAAACACGTTGAAGAAGAAAAAGCACGATGATCACGTCAAGAGTTTAGAAGGTATTCGTCAAAGTATGAACGAAAAAGAAAGAAGACAAAACGATATAATTCAAGAACAAGGTTGCTCAAGCTGGCTACAAGTAGTACCATACAAAGAATTCAACTACACTTTGTCAAAACAAGA
>JAUOBW010278983.1:0-17474 GCA_032360285.1 Lepidozona retiporosa | reverse complement strand
TACTAGTTACATTTTACTAGTTACTAGTTACTTTTTACTAGTTACTAGTTGTTTTTTACTAGTTACTAGTTGTTTTTTACTAGTTACTAGTTACTTTTTACTAGTTGTCGATTTTACTAGTTGCTAGTTGTCGATTTTACTAGTTGCTAGTTACTAGTTACTTTTTACTAGTTGCAAAATTTACTAGTTACTTTTTACTAGTTGTGTTAGATTGTGTTCATAGTATGGTGAATTGTCATATATATAGCGATTTGCGAGCTAAAAGCAAAATTTTGATTGAAATGGTATTATTATACTTGTAAGTGTCCGAAAAAATCGGTTGGCATTTTTTTTAAAGTTGCCAAGGGGGTAAAATCCAGGGGGTAAAAATGACGTCATTTATTAAAAAAATATATTAGTGACATTTTTTTGAAAATAGCTAGAGACCTATTTTTTTTTCAAAATGTTCCTTATGAAAAAGTAGTTTAAGGATGTAACAATTTCAGGATTCATTTTTGTCCATAAGTGTCCCAAAATGACCAAATATGGTAGTTGTCCAATTTTTTTAGTCCTAAAAAATACAAAAAATTAGAAATGAGCTAGAGAGCTAATTTTTTTTTCAAAATGTTCCTTATGAAAAAGTAGTTTAAGGATATAACATTTTTAGGATTCATTTTTGTCCATAAGTGTCCCAAAACTGAGTGTAATATCTGAAACAAAATAAACTCAAAAGGAAGAAAAAAGTCAAAACATATTTTGAAATACTAGTAGTGCACATTTAGATATTGCTTCAAATTACAATAAATATAACTATAAAACATATAAATCATAGTAAACAAGAATATTTGTAAAAGGTGGAGAGAAGTAATTCAAGCATATTCTTATACTTTAATGGGATAAATTTGAGCATTTGGCGGAGATTAATTTTCGCGGATGACCTATTTTATATTATTATTTATATTTCGCGGGAATTTATTTCCGCGGATTAGCCAATTTTGATTTTTTTTTTTTTTTTTTTTGAAAAGTAATAACGTTTGTGAATAGATTTTGTCAAAAAAACGCAAATTGATTTTCGAAAAATTTTCGCGGGAAGTTATCTTCGCGGATGGTTCCTTTCCGGATTTTTGCGGGGACTTATTTTCGCGGTTCTGGCCAAAATCCGCGAAAATTATTCCCCGCGAAAATTTATCCCATTAAAGTATTTTTGCAAGTTAGTCCGTCAATAACCCAAAATGGCTATTTGCTCTTACGAAAGTTTTTCACTAGTATTCGCGCACAAATCTAAAATTGTCGCGAAATTTTTTGCAATCATTACGCGCACGTTCATTGATTCAAAACTAAATTATGTGCATTATCATTTCTATAAGTATTAGAATTAATATAGTTCTTTCAAACGTTTATTCTATTTTAAAAAAATATGAGAAGAACTTCTTGTAACACGGTCCTGCACAAAAATTAATACGCAGCGAAATAATACTAAACTTATGTTGCACGAAAGTAAAAACAAGCGAAAAAAAGCTTCTTGCGGAAAGTTTAATAACCTCGAAAAATATTTTGAATAAGTCAAATCTCTCAAAAAATTTAACGCGGCAATATCTAATATGAACTAAGGTATACTCAACTACCTCCAAATTAATTCAATACCCTGAATTCCCCTTAGATAAGTATAATTCAAGCCACAGTCAAATAATATAATAAAAACATGTACTCACAGAATCCCAATAAGAAGTAGGGGTTAACTTTATTGGGGTATATATTATTGCAATTTTAATTGGATCTAAAACAAAAGATATTCTGTAAAAACATTACATGATATTAGTCTAAAAACCTGAGGAAGGATTTGACCCACTTCGAAGTCTTTTTGCCGGGTCCACGTCATTTTTTGTAAACATATTAAGATTAGTTAATATAAACATATTTTGGTATTCACTTTTAATTATAAAACGAAAATTGATACCGTTAATAATAATAAACAAATAGAAATTAAAACTCGTGGTGATTTATATTTTAAATAGGTAAAATTTCTTACTTCAAATACCTTCCGTCCGTCACATGGTTTAATTTAGTTCTTAATTATCAAACCTCCATTTAATCGACTTCCTATCAGGACTCTGGGAGTAATTTAAACAAAATACCAAACTTGCTAATCATATATACATAAAAAAGTACTACGTCACAATAATATTTCTTACTACCTTAAGGGAAGAAATTCTAGCGGGAATTTAATTTCGCGTTTTTCCAAAATCATTTTTTCGCGGAATTTAATTAACATTAATGTCGAGTACATACCAGTTTCTTTTCATAAAATATCGTAAAACACGTAAACTACAAACAGGAGATAAAAAAGATATTAAATCTAAGTTACCTATAATATAAAAAGACGTAAAAAAATAAAATTCAAGGTTTAAGTAATTCGTGGAAAATTAATTTCGTCGTCTGATAATTCGAAAAATAATTTTGTTTTTGTGGAAATGCAATTTCGTAGATGGCCAATATGGAAAATTAATTTTCATAGAGGTGAAATTTTATTGTGCTTATCTTCAATTTTGCTCTATTTAACAACCGATTTAAGATTTTTTATTTACACTGAAACATGTATAACGCTTATTTTTTACTCTGGGGCACTATTTTAAGCATGTTTTTATCTAAATATTACTTTTAAGATCATTTTTCGTCTGAAAAACAGTTTTTACAACCATGAAAAATTCTCGGATAAGCTCATGGTCTTATATCCGGGGCTTATACCCCGGATTTTACGGTATTTTACTATCATGTATTATACGCACAAATATATTTTTTTATAGGTTATATTTTCGAGATCAAAAATTTGCGAAATTTTAAGGAGGCTACGAAAATTTCGTTTAGGGGGGGCTAATTTTTAAGGTGAGGCTATAATTTTAGAGGGCTGAGAACCCTCTGCAAACCATGATTATTGCATATCAGGAACATGTTTTTTAAGCTTCTAAAGTTGCGGTATCCCCCTTCGATGCAGTTCGGGTGACACCCCTTTAATGCATCCCTCATTGAACAATTTTACAAAATAAATCCCAATAGGACAAAATTATTCGTCGTACATACAAATGTGACGAAGTTTTTTCAAGGTGATGAATATTATGTCTGAATAATAATTTTGTCCGACGAAAATTTTGTCCGAAATAAGATTTATTATTACTAAATCATGGTATTTTCTGCGAATTAAGTTTGTTTCTGTCTCTAGAGAGGGGGCGCTTATTAGATGCGCGCTTATTAAATTTTTCTATTTTTAAGGGGGCACTTATTAGAAGTTTTACCGTACCTATCATATAAATTTAAAAACTTCAAAATGGAATAAAACGTTTTGGTTATACTGTACCCAAAAACAATATAGTCGTGGTATGTATCCTTTTTTATATCTGCCTGAAACGCATACACGAATCTGGGGTGAGATTTGAGGCATCTTATCGTGTGGCTAATAAGTTGTCATTATTTAAACCCAGTGATTCGCCAAATGTACCGACGATCGTCCGAGGCACAGGCCGGGGCTCGAACTCAAACATCTTGTGTTACGAACACGACGTCTTAAACCACTGCGTCACGGAGATAAGATGTATATACAATATTTAAACTTATTTCGAACCCATTCATATATATTGATAATATTTCGTGTCCCGTCAAATACTATACTCAATCCTATTAATACTGGGGGGCTGGAAGTGCTTGTCATTTTTTTCCTCAAATCATATTTTAATGAAAAATTTTTAATTTTCATAAAATTTATTTTTATTCTTCTTTTTTGCACAATTTTTTTTTTTTTAATTTTGCCTAAATTTTCGCGGCAGGCTTTTTGACAGGTGAAAACAATTTTTTTGCTCGAAATGCCATTTTTGCCGATTTTTGGGTACCTAATGGTGAGGTCATCCAACATGACGTCATATTTCAAAAAAAAAATTCTACTAATATGTTTGTTGAGGTGGATTACTCCTTCCAATCAAAGATTTTGAGGGGGAAGCCCCCCCCCCCCCCACCAGTAATACACCAGAGAAAAAGCCCAGTATTAGTAGGGTTAAAATTTCATACCCTTGAGGCACATAGCATAAAAATTTCCCCCGAATATAAGCCCATTGTAAAATACCTTTATCCGCACTTATATCCGTGCATATAAACACATAAAATATAATACATTGTTAATTTTTTAAAATTCGTATAATTCCGAAAATAATCCCCGTGTATAAATCCCCTAAAAATTAGCCCCTCGTTTTAATAACACATTTTTTCTTCCGAGTATAGCACCCATGATTTAAGCTCCCGGATATTCCATGGGCAAAAACAAGCTTAGCAGTATTGTTTTAGACCAAAATACCAGTTTTCGAAGAGTTTTAGTAAGAAAACAAAACAAGCCTGAATAGGATGTTATAGAGAAAAAACTGAGGAGCGAAATAATCCCGTAATTAACAGAGGGATTATTCAACAAGGGTTGGGCTTATATTCGGAGGGATTATAATCGGTATATTACCATATTTGGACTTGAAATTAGGAAATATTGTAAGCAAATAAATATTGTGAAAATATTAGTATTTTTATAATCAATAATAAAAACTTACGTCCCACACATTATTACCACTTTTATACAATGAACACGTTTATCAATTACAATAGATTCATTCAATAGAAGGTAATGCAAAAAACGTTCGAATAAAAATATTATTTTAAATCTCAAGGGAACGTTTAGCATTCATATTGTTACATAGAATAAATCAAAATAAAAGTTTATCACATGATCAAGCAGTTTGACCGTGAAGAAGGGGTAGATAATAAAATAAAAAATATTTCTCATACTTTTGATTATTTGACACAGACGTCTGCATGTGCATTAATTCAACAAACAGTAGCTTCTTTCATCCTCCTCCGCTGTGCTTCATAAAGGCGATATAAGCATGGTAAGATACCGTAAAATCCCGGATATAAGCCCCCGGATATAAAAGCCTCCCGGATATAAGTCTCCCCGAATATAGTCCCCCCAAATTCAAACCGAAAATGCTCCCCGAAAATAAGCTCTCCATTTTACTCACATAGTTTCTTTCAGAATTTTTCACTCATGTAAGTAAATTAAACTCCAAATTACTTTGTATATAGAGAAGGTACGAACCCTTAACAATGAATACGTTATGTAAACTGAGTAAAATATGGAAGTAGGAATAAGTAAAAAGTAACTAGTAAAAAGTAACTAGTAAAAAGTAACTAGTAACTAGTAAAAAGTAACTAGTAACTAGTAAAATGTAACTAGTAACTAGCAACTAGTAAAATCGACAACTAGTAAAAAACAACTAGTAACTAGTAAAAAATAACTAGTAACTAGTAAAAAACAACTAGTAACTAGTAAAAAACAACTAGTAACTAGTAAAAAACAACTAGTAACTAGTAAAAAACAACTAGTAACTAGCAACTAGCAAAAAGTAACTAGCAACTAGCAACTAGTAAATTATTCAGCCTCGCTAAAATAATAAAGAAATATATTTTAAACAACGATAGTCACAATGACTTTATTGTGTCATTATACCTTCTGACAGTTTTTCGTTATATACCTTTTCAGACATTTTTTAAAATAAAAACTTTCTTTTTTCTATTTAATAATCTATTGCTTTATCAAATTTAATATTTACAACGAACTGTGCTTTATCTATTGTAGCCATTATTTTCTGAAAGTTTCTGTCATCTTTAAAGCTTATACAAAAATTACATAATCTTTAAATATTTCCAAACGGCTTTTATTGTCCAATTGCGCTTCTTACAGAATAATCTTCCACACTTCCACTACCTCTTCTTCATCTTCACTAGTTGAATTGTCATCATTTTTAGATGATTCTTTATTAGAACTCTAAGAATCTATTTTCTCTATTCCATCTTCGCTATCAGAGTTATTGGTTCTATCGGATGTCTCCTCGTCTAGGTAGGTTTATTCTTCTTTGAATCCAGTATTATGTTTTTTTTTATATGTCGATTTAAATTTCTTTTCTTTTGAAATGAATTATACCACAGTAAAGACAGCAAGCCATTGGTTTACGCTGTTTACAAGATGACTGCAAGAATTCAAAGAGAAAAATTCCATATCACGACCCGTATTTATAGATTTTAATTGGATTAAAAATATTAATACAATTTGCAAGATTTTAGTCTTGAATAAGAGACTATAATCATAGATAAAATAAAATCTGTGAGACTCATAAATATAATTTAACCTTTTATTATATGCATGTAAAATAAGACAATATGATTTCAAAATAAAACAATAGATCAAATTACATAAACTTATGATAGCATTGAGAAAATAAAATCCGTGAGACTATAGTCATATAGATGACAATATAGTCATTAAAACATAAAAATTGTGTTAATTTGATAATAACATTATTATACTTAAAAAATAAGAGAATGAGATTATAAAATATAACAAAATGATTAATCGTATTTTTACTATAAAGCGCTAATATTAGTCTTCTATTAGAGATGAAGATTGCATGTCTCTTTATGATTTGAGCTTTTTAAAACATCATTAGTTCCATAAAGCCATTTTATATTTTGATTGGATTCAATACGCCTTATCTACTCAAGCTATATATGATATTTCCCTAAGAGGTTTTTTTAAACGACCCCGGTATTCCGTTAGGGTGGAATTAATACCGCTTTTGTACAGCGCACCCAATTTTTAAAGGGATTGTAATTTAAACAATAGGAATCAAAGTAAAATCAATAGGTTTCATACCGTATTCATCTTAGACAATTAAACAATGTGATTGATAAGAAAAACAATAGGGTTATAAAATATAAGAATATGATTAAAAATTTAAGCAATAGGGATTCATGATATCGGCAGTTTTGTACTACTTGCTCCTATTACTTTAATAAAAATTACTGGACTATTATATCGATTTTATTAAATCCAAAAATAAGAAATTAACCCGATGCTGGGACGTTTTGATGTATATCGTCATATCACTATTTCCCGAGTTTAGTTTTTGAATTAGATTTCTACCAGATAATAAAATTAATATATGCAAAACCTGGTTAAAATTTCGTGAAAAAAAACTACATTATGAAACGACGAAATGACTGCAAACGTGAAAACACCACGCCATATTTTTCGAAAAAAAAATTAGGAATCCTTTTAAGGGATTATCTAGAGAAAATTGAAAAATTAGTAAATTTTCGGGGTTGAGAAGTACTTGTGATATGTTAGTCAATAAAACCTAATTAGAAATGTATTTTTCAATTCATATTCATCGAGTTAAACCTAATAAGCGTAAATATTTGCATATTTGCTGCATTGTAAACTAGTCATTATTTTAG
Organism: Lepidozona retiporosa; assembly: GCA_032360285.1. Taxonomy (NCBI): domain Eukaryota; kingdom Metazoa; phylum Mollusca; class Polyplacophora; order Chitonida; family Ischnochitonidae; genus Lepidozona; species Lepidozona retiporosa. The sequence continues at coordinate 10,172 of JAUOBW010278983.1, read as the reverse complement.
GCACTTCCTGGATGAATTTTGAGACGCGGTCAAGTGAGCTTTGCCCCTTTTTATCCCCTCAGAATAATTGGCAGAAAATGTGCACAATCTAAAAGTTCCAGTGAATGTAATCTTTTTTTTGTTATATCACAAAATAATCTGACCTTTAACTGTTTAAGCAATTAATAAAAACAGTTTAAAAAGCCCTATTACTTAAATCGATAACCAGTTCATGGCGCCGTTTTTTCAAAACTAATGTTTCTTAGATTAATAACTGATCAATCATTAAAACTGTTTTTATTTGTGGCAGTTATATTTCTTTATATTAGTTACATTATAGCGAATAAAAGAAGCATATCTAAAATAGCATATCGAATATGGTTTTTAATAGTGTCTATGAGTTTCTTTATAAATAGTAATCTTCATTCAAAAATAATTGTTAAAGAAATGTTCAAGGAAAAACTATAAATTAATTGTGTTTTTTTTTGTAATTTTATATCTATACGGTAAGCTATTATGGAATTCATTTCTCTAAAGTTATTTTTATTTTCACGCTGATATGTTGAAATAAAGTTGATTGAACTTTAAACTGTTTATGATGTATTATCAACAGTTTCTCTTAGTTTATTTTGTGGAAAAGAGACGTCCTAGTGAGTCTCCCGTTATACTTCAAGTCCCAAATATCTAAGGTTAGCTTAATTTGTCACACCTTTATTATAAACCCAGATCTCTTCCTAGCAAATTATTTTTCTGTCGAAATTTTAATTCATCGTTATTACAGTTCTATTATAGACAATTAAGACTAATAAAAAATGTGAGAGATCGTACTCTGGTAGGTCTTATATTTTGGAAAACTCATTGTATAGCCTATTATATACAGATAGAGTTAAACGGGGAAGTGGGTATATATAAAATTAGATAGGTAAAAGGGGCTTCTTGTAAATCGATATATTCGCAAATAAGTAACGGCCAATGCAGTTTAGCTTGTATGATATATCGAGTCATGAGAATTAACATGGATGAGATATGGTGCCATGACGTTTAGCGTGGATGAGAGATTAATGACGTTTATCGTGGATAGGATATTAAGTTATGACGTTTGGCTTGGATGGATATGGAGTCATGGTATTTATTGTGGAAGGATTATGGAGTCATGAAAATCAGCGTGGATGGGATATGGAGTCATGACGTTTAGCGTGGATGAGATATAGAGTCATGGCGTTCAGCTTGATTAAGATAGGGAGACATGAAGTTTAGCGTAGATGATATTTGGAATCGTAACGTTTATCTCGGATGTCATATTGAGTCATGGCGTTTAGCTTGGTACCGTCTAACCCATGCTAGCATAGAAAATTGACGTAAAACTGTATAAGAAGAAGAAGAAGAGGAAGAGATTTGGAGTCATGACGTTTATCGTAGAAAGGAAAAGGATTTATGATGTTTAGGGTGGATGAGTATGTGGTCATGACGTATAGCTTTGATGGGATATTGAGTCATGACGTTTAGCGTGAATGGGTATGGAATCATGACCTTTAGCTTATATGAGATATGGCGTCATGACATTTGGTTTGGATGAAAAATGGAGTCATGAAGTTTAGAGTGGATGAGATATGGAGCCATGACGTTTAGTCTAAATGAGATATTAAGTCTTTTACCGTAGATGGATATGGAGTCATGACGTCTAGCGTGAATGGGATATGGAGTCACAAACATCTGAGGTTATTACTGCAACGATGCTCTAAAACCAAAACCAGTAATGCGCCCCTAAGTCAGGTGACTTTAGATGTTAACCAGTGTGTAAAAAAACATAGTTATGGACGTAGATGTTATGATACTAACGGCAGAAATTTAAAATCGTTATAGTGATACAAAAATAAGCCTTAAGGCCAAATCATTTGAATTTGCTAAAGAAGCAAGTGACTAAAAATCCTGTAAAACTTTATAAGATAATATGCAAGTAGGTATTGAGAGAATTATGTATTAATTGATGTTTTAATCCTTTCATATATAGTGGACTCTCCTATAACTCGATCTCCCATTATGATTCCAGTTATAAACAAGACCCGGACATCCATGAGGAACCAGAAATCGTCCGAGTTAAGGAGAAATTCGAGATATAGAGAATCAAAAACAAGACTCGGACATCCATGATTAATCAGAAATCGTTCAAGTTATAGTGGTTCGAGTTATATAGAGTCAAAAGTGTTACTATCGCAGTCCAAGAGATAACTAAATAGAGTATTATTGTCTTCGACAGTCAGAGACTCTACAGGTCTCTCAGCAGCGCTTAAATATTAACTTTAATGTAAAGCTGAGCAATTATCTGTTTTCAAGTAAAACCTGTTGGTTAACTTTCTATTCACTGCCGTATAAAGTTTATGTTCTCTAAAAATTAAAACATATCTGCTATTCCTTTCCAAAATTATTTGATTCAAAAATATCTAAGTTTAGATTGATAATATGACATATTTAATATCGTGATTTAAGCTCATAAAAACAAGAGTTTATTATTTAATTCTTGAAAAACATTTTTTTCATGGATTTCTCAATATTATTTTTTTATATATGGAACATATATTACGAATTTGGGACAAGGACGAATAGTTTCTTTAAATAAGTACTCTGTTTCGTTACAACTTGACTTATGAACAGTTTCATAGCCCTACAAATCAGAGCGAAAATATTTTATACCCTGGTAAATATAGACATGGATTAAAAACGACCGGCTCCTAAGATCGGCACAAAGCCAAGTTCCCAGGTAATCATAACCAACATTAATCACTAGGGTTTTAAGCCCCAGATCTCAGACATATGTATCAAAATAAATTATTCGATGGATTGCTGGGTTGGCAAAACTGCTGTGAGTCAATTTAAAAAAACTTGATTAGCTGGTAATTAACCGGCCTAACCATAAGTATTACCAGCACGGAAATCTCGCATATATGAGCTAAAGAGCTATACATGGCAATGTCTTAAGATTAATTTAAATCCAGTTGCCATTTAGACTTTAAGAATTTAAAATTAAAAGATTCACGCTTATTAGGCCTTAATACGGTTTATTTTACGCTATTTTTTTTTTTTTTTTTTTTTATTTGGACTTAACATAGTCTAGTAAATATTATGCATATGTTCTCTGTCATTAAACCAGTATTTAACTAAATCAAATTTATCTCTTTGCTTACAGTAATAGTTTTGACAAGGCTTTAAAAAAGTCACAGGGCCCCCGCTGTGGTAATATATAATGCCATTATTAATCCCTAAAATATGTAAATCTGCAAATGGCATGACTTATATTTCGCCATTTCATCAAACTGAGAATCTATTAATTCTGTCAAATAATGGCCCCTACTAATGTTTTATTGATATTTTCATCGTTTGTCTCTATATAGTTAATATATAGTCTTTATAAGTTTAATCAATACCTTCTATATATTGTAAATATTTTTATGTATTATATATATCCTGATGTCCTACCAATCATACATAATTAAATAAAAAGGGTTATTTATATTGTATCCATCCTCTTTTGAAACATGAAGCTGTTTACATTTAGATGGAAACGCGTATGCTCTGCAAAGTTTATCCGTGTGAAATTAAATGCTAGTGGGATGTGGCGATGCAGACATTAATTAGTGTAGTATTGGTTTACAATATACAATATTACACAATAACACCATGAAAATCTTTGAATGGTAATATTTTGCTTTTGGTAAACTCTGTTGTGATAAATGTAATATATGTGGTACTGTAAGAGTAGACGTGCACTTGTGGTGTAAGCAGTTTAAAAAGCTTGTTAAATATCTGTGAATATCTGCTTCTCCTTGCATTTTTTTGTTAAATGTTATTTTATTTACAATGCCAAGATTGTATTTAGAAAAAATGGTAAATCTTCATATGTACTATTTAAATATTTTCCACGCTAAATCGGGGTTAGGTGGATTACCCCTGATTAGAACAATGTTGCGTATCAAAATCTGCATCCCTATGGCTATAATTTTAGGCAAAAGCTCTAATTGCCATGGACATTTTCTTGAAATATTTGGCTGATTTGAAGACAATCTTTTAGAAATCACCACTCCTGGACAAATCTTCAATTAAAACTCCCATCCATCCATTGACCATTGATATAAAAATGTTTATTGAGTTCATGACAGAAATTTAACTTCTAAAACTGTGATGCCATTGTGCCAGACTATGTGGTGCCATAAAAGTTTTAGTTTTGCAAAATTCACGATATCTTGAGAACGAAAACAGATTTTTCGATTAAATAAAAAGCATACCGCTTCATTTCTGAATGACTTATTTTCTGGACACAACATTCGATTTTTTTTCTTTCTTTTAATGAGCTCATTACAAGTTAACTTACATCTGGTCCATTTTTATTGTAATCAGTCGAGAACTGCAAATTTTACAGCCCGCTATCCTTTTCAACGAAAACATGGGAAAAAAGGGATAAATGAGAGATAAATGTGTAATATAAGAAGTACTCGACCGATTAAAACTAAAAGGTCAACCTATGTACTGAGCTTGTTGAAATCTAGACTAATAATAGTACATATTGTGCGCGCGTAAGAATCTATGTATAAAATCAAGCAAGTTTCTCAAACTGTGCCTTATATATTGTGGTAAATAGTGATTTATCAAGCTCTCTCTCTATTTCTAGTTTCTTAGATAAACATACGACTTTCTCATGTTAAATCGAAAACATCTTATCAATTTAATCAATTATATACTAAAAAATATTCTAAACACATAAAATAAATATATTTATAATTTTTAACTAAGAAAATAGCAGTTTTATTATACTATCTCTATATTTTTACTCGAAATAACATTGTACCGATTATGAAATATGTAGAAGATTTAATTTTACCGAATAAAAGAGGAATTCCGAAATTCAGATTTTGTAGCATTCGTGTTATTTTTCGCGACACAGAATTGGGGAGAATTTTCCGTTACAGGTACTAATAGAGGGTTAAGAAAGTTTGAGTAATGAGCTCATCTTATAAAAAAACGAGTAATATTTTTACTCATCTATTTTTTTATTCCATCCATATTCTTCCCCTTAAATCAAAAAAAAATGTTTATCAAAAGTAACTCTGATAAACTTTAAAAGCCAGTTAAAAATATTATATTATATATAATTTAATAAAATATATATTTAATATATATATCCAAATAAGCATACGTGTGTGTATACATGCTGCGTCCTATCATAAAACCTGTGAATATTTCGATTTTATCTACTCATCAGTCTGATATGCTTTCATTTTATTGTTGAGTATAGCTATATATTGAGCAATATATGGGTTTTCATCTATATAATCTTTACCTACGTTCTATAGTCAATGGATACTGCAAATACCACATTTATTTGCTAAATAAATTAGTAAAAGTCAGAATAACACATCCAAAATAATCTGCATATAATCGGTATCGGATTTTCAAAGAGTCTATTTTGAGTAATATTTCTGTATATTTTGCAAAACGATTTTCGATTTCTACTATGGATAGACTCGATTATCAGTACTACAAGTTATTATTTATTATTTTAGACTAGTTTAGTCTATCGCCGGATTATTTACGGAAGTTTTAGATCAGATCTAGGATGATCTGTCTGAGACATGCAACTATTTTACTTTAGAATATAATGAATGTAGCTTTTAAAGTATATACCTTAATCGGACAAAACTTTGTCGGACAAAAGTGACAAAATTTTGTCAAGGTGACGAAAATTATGTCCGACGAAAAATTTAGTCCGATGAAAATTTTGTCCGACAAAGTTTTGTCCGATAAGGTATTATATACCTAGGCCAATATTTTTATTTTTTACCGAGTTTGATAAAAATATATTTCATTTCACTCACCAGTATTAGTATACTTTCAATTTCATGGAATTTAAATTCTTAACCCTACCATATATGGACAATTTCATTCTTTATAATACTATGCCCCCTCCTATAATTCCCCGTATGCTATAACTATATTACTTACTAAAGTTACATTTTTCGGCGAAAATCATGAATAAATGTAACAAAGTTAGCTCTTCAGCTTACAAAAGTTTGGAAGCATTGGATCAACATTTTTTGAGTTATTAGGGGTTAATACAAAACCTTTTCTTTGCAAATCGGTGTAAACGTTTCTTCAGAATTGATCACTATTCAATACTATAACCATGGAACTATAATTTATAGTTCCATGCTATAACCAAGAATTACCTCCGTATGATTAGGTCATGGTTAGTCATAAAAGCCTTATTTATTATATATGCTGACAAACAAGTCTAAATACAGAAAAAATATCTTCAAATGTTTCAAGCAAAGCAAATATTGTATTTATAAATTTGTTAATTATAAATAAAAAACAATAACAAACGTATGTTTTATCCTTTTATACGTTTACATATCAGGGAAATGATAATAGTAAAAACATAACATCCCAGCATGTTTATACCTATCTCACTAAATCTCACTTAACTCAAAACAATACACTAATCAACGTAATGAATCCAATTAAATTTCCATACTGCTTGATACAGCTCCTGCTGGAATTATATAGTCTTATCTTTGAAAATATCTAATTACTATAAATGCTAAAATTGATTTATATAAATATAGATCTCGCAGACATATAATACAGATAATCTCCTGCGTACAATCACTTATCATAATGTTACTTCAATTGTCAAGAGTGCGTACGTTCGTCCCATGAGCGCGTGACTGGTATATATTATTTGAATATTATTTGAAATTGTTATGGTAAAAAAGTGTTGTATTTATTTCAATTTATATTGCTGTTACAGAATTGCTCATGGAAATATCGGCACACACCATTGTTTATGCTATAAGCCAGTTAAGGTTGTATTTTTATGTTTACAAGGATTAAATTTAAAATTTAGGACATTAATTATGATCTAAATTTACCTTGTTTTAAGGGATATTTTTCTAAGACATTTGTATCTTATCCGTTTATTTAACAAATATATTATAAAAATACTCGTTTGTAAGGAATTTCGATTTAAACCCACCCTGTCTCTGTTCTCCAACGGGCAGTACCATCGAGTACAGAACCAGGAAAATAAGGATAAGCCTTATTGTTCTAATTTTGTTTTTATTTTCATAGAAGCGAAAGGCAATTTTTCTACGGACAAAAATACTTAAAAGAAATGTGAAATTCAGAGATATATTAAACCTTGGATGGTCTTGATGTTGTTCTTTAGACTGATTTAACTGTTCTTAAAATAAAATATATTGACCCTATATATGATGTAAATTATGAAGCTCACATAATTTGTAATATAAATACATGCATACAAATCTAACCCTTTTACTCCCTGCCGGGGATCGAACCCGGGACATTCTGATTAAAAGCCGAATGCTCTACCACTGATCTACCGATCATAGTCAAAAGATTAGATTTTGAACATGTATTTATATTACGATTTATTAGCAGAGTAATCCATCTCTGACATACGGGAGTATAGAAATCCATCTATTTAACAATAGCGTAACTGGGGGCGGGTCTGTGAGTAATACATTCAAATGAAATATATTGACCCTTTATTATAGTTATATAATGTTCTTAAAGTGTTCTCATAAATAAAAGTGTCAGTACCATTGGTTATATACTTGCTTCAATATCCACTCACTCCAAATGATTTCAAAACTGTAAAGAAGCCAATTTACTAAATGCGCGTGTATCTTCTGATCAATAGCGGGAAACATTAAATGGTCAGTATGGCGTTTGAAAATGTATGTAAATTATGGTTGATGATATAGGGTATTTAATTAAACTACGGCTCTTTTGGGCGTAAACTTGTTTTATCCTTTTAGATGTGAAGAATATTTTTGCTGTATAGTGCGAATTATATTGAAACGACCACGGGTATTATAAAGCAATTGTAAACCTTAGATAGGTATATACTATACTGGAGGTATTTCCGATACTCTATAGTGCCGAATAATCTCTACCCGATTGTTATGTTTTGAGTTTTTATTTTATTAATTCTTGAGAAATGAGCGAAATTTATTTTTTTCTCAGGTTGATAATAACCTAGAATTATTAGCCGAAATATATATTTATATACTAATTTTTACAAAATTATGGCTTTCGAAGTGAATACCCAAAAATTTCATGTACAGTTGTATTAAATGACTTATATTATAGGGGTAGTCTACTAAATAAATCAGAAATTCTAAATTCTTCGTAAAACCGTTTTAATACTCCTAATGACTTTTATTGATTTGATATGGCAAAATTAGGGAAAAAAAAAAAAAAATACGTTTTTGGTCAAATTTTGGGAGCGGATCCCGGAAAATTGAAATCTGGCGGTGGGCTTTTCTCAAAAACCGCTTAATATTTTCCTTGAAATTTAGCATGCTGGTTACAATACCCACTTTCTAGGGATTCAACCAAACGATAGGAAAAATACCCAATAATACTCTAGTTATAGGCATTTTAGTGAAATTTTCTGAAAATTTTCTTGTTGCGCCAAAAATTTTGTTTTTTGTTTTTTTGTCCCGAATTTTGCCATAAATAAAAGTTATTAGGAGTAATAAAACGGTTTTATGAAGAGTTTCATGGATTTAGTAGACTACCCCCTTAAAGCTGTTTTTTGAAATATCTATTTTAAATTTTCCAACCAGCTATTAATTTGAAATATATTTTAGTTTTATATTATTTTTCCAGGATACCCAGAAATATTAACAAATATTTAAATTTACTGTACAAATATTTACATTTACTGTTTGGACTTGAAAACCATATCACTTTTCTTTAAATAAAATCTCACTGAAAAACAAATTCCCTGTTTTAAATGGATTGTATTCTATTGTATCTTGTTATGAAAATAACACCGTTTTAATTTAAATTTACTTGTCCTAGAACTAAGTAAAAAAATGAAAATAAGAAAATAAATAATCTTAAAGCAAGCTAATTTTCTTAAAACTGGCTTATTTTTACTCATAAAAAAATAAAAAATAAAATTAACTTAAAACAAGAAAATAATTTTTTGCATTGTATTTTTAAATTCGATTATTTTTCTCTTTGTAATGAGTTATGATAACGTTTTCTAAAATACACTTTTGGAAGATAGTGGTAAATATAAGTTTCCCAGTAATTTGGGAGATATCTTTTTTTGTATTTTAGGCAGTAAGTTCCCTAGATTTGGTTATTTCATAACATTTCATCTACATATTCTTAAAAATAAATTTACAGAACATTGCCTCACTCTTTAGATTTATTTTATAGACTAAAAGATATTGAAAGTTTAAGGAAATTTCCTTTTTTAAAACAAAAATACAGAAGCAACATATTGTTTACAAATAAATTTCAAATGAAAAAATTCAAATATTGTTTACAGAAAAATTCTAGGGACTTATTGCTATCTAAATATAAAAAAAAATTGAATAAAAAATTTAAATGCGGCCTGTTTAAATATAATTTTGAGACGTTATCTCTTAATTACGTGAAATGATTTAATTATATGCAAATCGTACAGACAGCCTCCTATTTAATTCATTTGAATAATCTATACAGGTCGGTTTTTATTCAAGAATAGTTTTAGGAAAGCAAAAATTAGTTAAAATATCGGCTCCATGAAGTTTGAGGAGAAAGAGAGTTTAGGTAATTACTCATTTTTAAATTATTATTTTTTATTCATTTATTTATTTAGTGTGATAAACTACGTAAAGAATAATGACATTCAGAAGGGCCCACAAGTCACGAAAAATATGTTTTTTTTTTAGGTTTTAGTACCAAAAACTATCCTTAAAATTATTTGTTTGCATATAAAATTAGTTTGTGTCGTAGCCTTCGCTTTCATCATAGAACATCAATTATAAGAAAAAATTTAAAGATACATTTAGCATTCGGTCTTGTTATTTACATCATAGACATGCTGACGTTAAAGCAAAAATGGGCAAGATTTTTCCGAATTTTCTTAAAATATATATGTCAGCTTTGTACCTACAGCTTTTTCACAGTAATGTCAACGATTCGACGAGTTCTCTGAAAAAAACAATTAATCCGTGTTATTGTTTTATTAAATGATTTTTTTAATCAAAATCGAAATCAAAATCGAAATCAAAATTAAAATCGAAATCAAAATCGAAATCAAAATCGAAATCGAAATCGAAATCGAAATCGAAATCGAAATCGAAATCGAAATCGAAATCGAAATCGAAATCGAAATC
>JAUOBW010278872.1:0-10705 GCA_032360285.1 Lepidozona retiporosa | reverse complement strand
ATCGCCAAAAAATAAATCATATAGGGTGCTGAAATAAAAAAAAAAACGTTATACATTTTAAAAATATTTTTAGCCAAAGATATTTTAATGTAAAATACCTTCTTGCTTTCAAAAAATTAGCAAAACTGATCAATTATTTGATTAGTTGTCACGATATTAAGGTAAACATTTTTTACATTGCTCTAAAAAATTCTGATTAAATGTTACAAATATAAAAATTAATTTTTTGCACGATATTTTTTTTGATTGAAAAAGCTTGGTTTACTCTAGTTTTCACTAGTTATTATTTACAAACAAATAAAAATACAACTGCGAATAGTATAAAAAGAGATAACCACCGTATTGATATTCAACTGTCCAAAAAAGCGCATTATTCGAGGTGAATAATCAAATATACCAAATATTACCAATATATATTAGTACCAATAGTACCAAATATTAAATTAAATACTGACTTACTTTATTTCTTAATATGATTTCACCCATAGCTTCTATCTGAAATATTGTTTCTGTAAACATTATTTCAATATATTTTTGGTTATGGCCTTTCAATTATTGAACATTTTGGATTAGCATGACGTTTGTCAAAGATGCTTATGCAAAGCCGATTGCCTTATCTGCCAGAAATATTTACATGCAGTTGGTTGTTCCAAAACCAAACAAATTTGTACACAACCATTTTACAACAATTACGTATTTTATGATGATGATACCGGTACGAAAAATTGCTGATCTAATTCCAAAAGATATGGTTATTCTGTGACCCTTGTCTTACCCAAGTTGAGGTTGATAGGAATTCTTCTCAGAATAATAAAGTTGACGTTCTAAGTTCAAAGGTAGATAAACTTGAGACTACTATTTCTAAGATCACTATTTTGATTTCTGCTAATCCTGCTGAAGACCATTCCATTCCCAATTGTTACACAGCAAAATTCATAATTTCAATTAAGAAATATTTTGCTTAAAATAAAAAAAATTCATAATTCAAGAAATTAAATTTCTTATTTTAAGAATAAATTAACTTCTCGAATATAATACAGATATAGAATTCTTAAAATAAGAATATTTCTTAAAATAATTCTTAACTTAAGAAATTGAAATTCTGTTATATAAAAAATCTTGTTTTAAGAATTACAATTTCTTATTTTAAGAATATCACGTTGATTAAGCAGATTTTTTGTATTCTGAAAACTGCTGCTCTGAAAAACTAAAGTATTTGCGATTTATTTAAAAAAAGTTTGTCCTAGATAATTATAATTGTACGTTTTGTGTGGAAATAGGGTTAAACGAATTTAACACAGTTGTAAGTATTAACAAATTCTTTAAAATATATATAAAAGATGCCGCATCTACATGACTAACAGGCAGATAAATCTCGTTATTAATGATCAAATTTTAAGTGATATATATATATGCGTTAAAATCAAGCAATTTTTCATATGCTCGGAAATAAATGTTTTCTTGTAATATTTCTAACTCATACGCCAGATATTGGTCTTTAAAACTAAGAGTTTTTAATACGGATACTTGGAAGTAGACATAATTGCGCACCAGCCAAATTTGCTTTATTTCTCCGAATATCGGGAGTGATGTTTCCTCGTCGACATCAATAGCAATGGCTGCCATTTTTGTAAATTTTGTACCGAACAATACTATCCAGCTGACAGAATTAGCATTTCTGATTGAGATTCCTGGTAAAAGCCCAAATCTATCAAACTCACTACGAAGCCATTCATTTTTTTCATCAACTGCTGCACGTAATACACCTAACTGTTTATCTGTTGAAAATAGTGGGTGTGAGTCAGGATTTTCGTGTGCGTCTCCAAAATTACAACATTCTAAATATTGACATCGCTTTGCGAGAGATAATGTGAGATTTTTTAAATTTTGCATCCTTGCGATACTTTTAAAGTACTTATGAGCTGCTTCGAATGTATTTGAGGTCGTTCTTGACATTGTCCCTAATTGTCTTATCATATTTGGGATATGAATTAGGTAATGATGTTTCGGAAGTATGTTGCTATCGGGGAAAAGTTCTTTGAACTTTTTCAAATGATCTGAAATTAAAATCTCCAAATGGTCGATTGTGTCTTCTTTAATAACAGGAGAATATATTATTTGAACAATTTCAATTAACTTCGTTAAAAATTCGAAATGCTCGTCATCCATATCAACAAACGGTCCAATCAAAAATAAAGCTGTGTCTGTGCAGCATTGCACTTTAGCTTGTATATTTCTGTGCTATTAAACACAGTCTCTCTCAAAGGTGCCGGTTTATCACTAATCTCGGTATAACCATAGTCATGATTTTGAATGGCACCGTTTATTTGTTCTAGGGAAATTTTGCCAGACTGTATATAATTTAGAAGGAGCAATCGTACCTTATATTGTACCATTCCTTCCAAAAGTGTATGCATAGAATCTTGGGGGAGTTGTTTAGTGACATCAAAACCGTCCAAATTAGATGGTTCACTTCTGGTATTAATCCCGTATGCAGTCTTAAGAGTCGATCTTTCTTTTTCATTCAATGCACCTTCAATTTCACTACACTGCTCATTGTAGTTTTCTAGATTTCTTTCCACAAAATCCTTTTCGAAAAATTTACTTTGCATGTCTTTGAATATACACATGCAACTTCTGCATTTCTGAGTAGCTACGCCGACACCTTCTTTAAATCCACCCCAGTAATGTTGCCCTAGTGTATCCCCTACACATACTAATACCTTTCCATAAATTAATCGAAGTTTTCCATCAACCGTCATCTTATGTCCATTATATAACAAACGTATGTCTTCAATAATCGGTTGGAGTATTTTATTAATTCCATATTTCCTAACAAGTTTAGCATTTACAATAGCGAGCAGCCTCACGGCACAAACCTTTGATCGATATTTAGGACCTAAGTTAGCTACTGTATAATAAAACATGTCTACTTTATGCTTTCCTGCTTTGCTACCAAGTAGGTTACAAACTTCGAGTTCGTCATGGTATAAGATAATTACAAGTGCTTCATCGTGCTTCTTAAAATACTCATTATTCCTATAAATTGAACGATCACATACATCATAGTAAGTACCTGGTGCACACAATGTTGGTTCATTTAAAATAATTTGAGCAATGTTACTATTACTTAGAAGATACTTTCGAGAAAAGGAATATAAATATACGATTCTTCTTTCTCGCATACAATTCGTTTGTTTTTAGATTTCTTGCGAATGAGGATATTGCCTAACGGAATTTCTGTAAAGTCAACATAATTAAAATTGTTCTTAATGTATTTGCTTTGGCGTGCATCCGTTTCAATACCAACAAATGGGCTTGCTTGGTTATCAAAAATATTTTGAACGTTCATTTTGACCTCATCGTTTGAATTTTCTAATTCAGCAAATACTTTTGCTTTTAGAGATGATAAAACCTGGTTAACCAAACCCGTCGTACTGACAACAATCTCATCCATTGCAGTCTGAAATAAACGAGAAAATACTTCTTAATTTTATGGAAGGATGTTAGTACTTAATTGCGATAGACATTTCCTACCAGGGCAATACAAATTCAATGTAACCTCTTCGATTTCCCATTTTTTTAATTGATATAGGAATCAAGTCACAGAGGTAAATAATATTTATAAAAGAGGAATGTAATTGTTAATAGGGGGATGCTTATAAAAAACATTTTTCCGTAATTACCGTAATTGATTAATGGTAAATAAACTCCTTTTCATTTTTTCACCTAAGGGTGGACGGGTAGCGTTCACACCCAATTTATTTTCCACTCCTCTCAAATAAGAAAATGAATTCTAGTTAACGATTCGCTTTAAAATTCGGTATGTTATTAGTTAGTGAAATTGGAAATGATTTTTCAAAATGGCGTAAATTTCATCAGCGTTTGTATATGAAAATATTCGCATTAATTAGCAAATACTTTGAAATATTTATAACTTTGAATATAGTTAGCAAAATATTTATGTTTTATTAAAAGTAAAGTTTTTAGCTAAAATAATATATTAATAATGGTGGAACTGGTATCCAAATGCCACCAGAATTGAAAACAAGTTAAAATCCTGTAGCACCTACCACGAAGGCCAATTTGGTCTGAATTCTTTACCATCCTCATATTTTATAGCAATAGTGAGAATTTCAGGTGCATAGCCTTTTTGGTAAAAAAGTTAAAAAAAAATTGGTTTGAAATCCGACCTAAAATCACTAACATGGAAAATCGAAGTACTATTCATCGGCAGTAAATTTTTCGCGAAAACAAACTTTCATGATTTGCAGTTAGAAAATATCAGAAGGATAAACCAACCTGTGAAATTTTATTCCTTTCTTTTACTTTAAGGAGGAAAGACGCTGCACTGTATTGAATGTCAATATCGATGTCGTCGTTATGTACCTAAAAATATTTAATAAGTTTTGTATAATAAGTTTCACAATTCGATCACAATGAATTTGAAATGAAATTATAAATGTTTCTTAATCTGGAAAACGAGTCTGGTGGCGCAAAACTGTAAAATTCCTTAGTAGTGATATATACTTAAACATTTCATTGGGTCTGTATAATGTACCTACTCTAATGCATCGAATAAACGTCCCCTTTTAATAATCTTAAAATCATTAGTTTTTAATAAACGTCCTCTGAGTAAACATATTGTTTTTCCAACAGGAGAACAAAATATTAGATTTGTTTTTCTTATTTTATTGTGTAAAATGGAAATTTTCTATTTGTGTTGATGTAGATATTATATAGATTTTAGACAACCTCGTTCCCAGGGCTTCTTCATCTTTATATTATCGGCCTGTAGATAATAAAAAGATGAAGAAGCCCTGGGAACGAGGTTTACATTTATCTGGAAAATGCAAATATTTAATAAACGCCCCCTCAAATAAACGCACACCTCGAATAGACAAAAGTAACAAAAAAATAAACACCCCGGGAGTCAATTCTATGCATTAAGGTATAAAGGTATAAAATGCTTACATCAGGATCAGCTTCATCGACATCCGAAGAACTGCTGTCACTGTCACTAGGTTCACCCTCGCTTCCAGCACCCTCGCTTTCAGCACCCTCGCTTTCAGCACCCTCGCTTCCAGCACCCTCGCTTCCAGCACTTTGACCTTCGATGTCTTCTTCGCTTTGATC
This sequence comes from Lepidozona retiporosa, assembly GCA_032360285.1. NCBI lineage: Eukaryota > Metazoa > Mollusca > Polyplacophora > Chitonida > Ischnochitonidae > Lepidozona > Lepidozona retiporosa. The sequence goes on along the minus strand of JAUOBW010278872.1, from coordinate 5,569 downwards.
CACGTCTACTTGATCTTGTAATTCCCCATCATAAACATGGCGGTGTTTCTTTATGACATGTTTGTAAAACGAGTTATAACACGAAAGTTTGCAGGGCACTCATCGATTTGACAATTAATAAATAGATTTAACTGATTGCTATGCACAGCAGAGTAATGCCCCAATAACGCAAGCAATTCCAACGAATGAAACGAAGAACATACACAGCATTCATAAGTTGCCATTGATCATTATTTTTCATTACTAATGCACGTTATGCATTACAAGCCAAAAATATTGAGTACAATGCTTGAGTTAGATTTCTGTACAAGCGGCAGATTAAACAGGTATACAGAAATTCATGCCCATGACTGTTACTCATTTCCATACTAACATGCTCAACATGTCAATAATGATGTTGTACACCATGAATTCCCGTAAAGCAGGAGACATACTCATCATAAACATGGAGGTATTTATATCACGTGTTTAAGCAAGCACGATTAAATTAAATAAAAGTTCTTAGTATTTAAGTAGATAAATTATTTTAACTCTTTTCTATATTATTTTATTATGAATATTTAAAATAAACATGTAATATAATATAATCAAGTTATTTATTTATATTAAAATGTTTTTTTTTTATTGAATGTAAATTCTGTCCTCTATGCTTTTTAAAATCAAACTCAAAATAAGCGCTGTTCTGTAAAGTCGCATACTTCACCTGTTCACTTCCTTGTTTTATAGAATCGTTTGTATGCTGTACGTCGTTCACTTCGCTACATATTTCTCAGTATTTTGTCAGACTTTGTAGTATAAATTAAATTCTACTTTCATTATAAACTTTGTAACAACTATTTTCTCAAATGTGTTCTATAATCTCCCAAATCGAAGAAGTTGATATGGATGCTGCAAAAACTCTGAGAGGTGAGTTTGTTTTCAAATATTTTCATTAGTATTTTGGGAAGTAAAAATCCTAGGTATGTTCCATTATTTATATATACCCCACGTTCGACCCCTATTATTAGGGATTTACTAAATTAATCTGTTTTGTCTGTCACTTTAACACAGGTTTTAATAATATCCATTTTTATTGTTGTGGGGGATATTGCTTTTCTAAATTAAACTTTATTTCTGGCATAGTTTGACCGTCATTTATGACAGATTAGGCTTTGCTGGAGATCGAGTTTGCTTTTGAAGTTGTCATACTTTGGAAATGCTCATTGTCTCCACATGTCTAATAAAGGTAGGCGGTATATCCTGATTGTTTTCCCATCGTTGGGGTAGTTGCTTCCTTCATCGACGCGACTCGAAAATCAATCAGGGACTTTTACTTGGAGCAAACTCAGGCTTTAAGGTTTCGTCATGTCTAAATGTTTGCTGATCTGTGTGAGAGTGATGGGCTACAACTATATTAATCTGGTAAACGAACGACGTAAAACTGCATACAGCATACAACAACATGGATGACAGATTTTCAAAACGTTTACACAAAGTCAAAATAAAAAAAGCTTTCTCTTGTAATTTTTAATCTCTTTAAATATTATGGGCTATTCCATTTTAGGGGGGCTATTAACAAGACTTTTAGAATTACGCAGACGCTGGAAATATGTAATATTGTCCCTGGGAAATCATATTTATTATACGTGCATGGAAATATAATTTTATCATCTTTCTGGCTACCTTTGGCCGTTAAATTAAATCTATGCAGATACCCTGGATATGAGCTCAACTTGTCAGAGTAATTTGGTATCCCTTTTATATAAAAGTTATATAATGTTCAGGCCTTTTTTTAAACATTTTTGTCCCCCAAACAAATGTTGGCTAAAATTACGGCAACAGCATTGTTGAATCCACGTGAATGAGACGTCAAACAGGATCGTAGAAATGACCAGGTGTCGACACTCGAACTAAACGAAACTAATCAAACTTAATCGAGACGATTAGATTTGGATTAATTTGATTTAGTCGAATAATTTAAAAATCTTCTCTAATTGTGATTAAATTTTTTCAATTACTGTAATTCGCTTATATTGACATACAATTTTATTAACATAAAAATAAAATTTAATGTTTTTAACATTGTGTGTTACTGGGCTACTCCATTTAAAACCATACACCCCCTTGGAAGTAGAAATTCAAAATTGTATCTACCCTTGGATTACCAGGGGTTAAAAGAGAAGCATGTCTGGACATATTAAACGGATGCATGATAATTATCCTTTTGGGGTAAAGAAATGTTCGAAATTTCATCTATATCCCTGGAAAAGACTACAAGGACCCTTGGAAACCCCCAATTCTTTGAACAAAACCTCTGGAAATATGGCAAGAAATAACCCTTGGAAATATACGTCCATGGGGTTGTATGGTTTTTAAATGGAATAGCCCATTAAAATAAACATTTATTTTTGTTTCTAGATTTAAGCCTTTCTTCAGACGAAACTTTAAAGTGTCTGTGTTATGAGACTATCAAAGACATATTTCAAGGAATTTCTGGGAAAGTGTTCCTCCAAAGAAGCAAAGTTTGGAACGTAATTGAAAAAAATGTAAGGTCATTTATATTTACCTAGGTTTCTCAGATTATTTGGCCATTTCATGGTGTCCTCCCCACCCCCCCTAAAGTGAAGGGGGACTTTCCTTTAAGTGAAAGAAAATTTTACTGGCAATGTTTGAGCTGAATGGGGGGGGGGGTATTTTTTAACGACGTCATGGGGGAAAATAATATAAATATCAAACAATATGTTTTTAGCCATTTGTCAAGTTTTGAAATGTACAAAATTTCTCAATTTATAGATCATATAAAATGTTTCTCTAAAATTATATTATAAATCCTAAAATTTTCTTGCTTATAATAATAGTCGTTTTGTTGACTGGTGTTGCAGGTTGTTGACTCCACGACGACACATGGGAGGTTGATTTATTATGGTGGTGTAATGGACACCATGCATTTGAAAGAGGTTTACAATATTGTTATGGGTATTTATTTTTTTTATACTGGTATTTTTCACAAAAAAAAAACATGGGGTTTTGCAGTATGTATTTTACTTTTCGTCAAAATCAGGCTAAAAATATGCTAATTTAAAGCCTGATTGTGATGAAAATCGTGATATTTTGAAAAAATAAAAAAACTATACCCCCTCCAAATCATCTAATTTTTTGATATATTTTCGCCAAATTTCGATCGGTTTCTGAGATATTGGTCATAGAAGTTTGACTTTTTTTCCGAAAATATTAGTCAGAGCAATCATGGAGCATTTTCAAATGGGCAGAAAAATCAAAGCCCACACTTGCCCATAGGTATTTTTTGTTGATTCTTGGTTACTGGCATACAAAGAGACGAAAAATGTTGAAAAATCTGAGGGGAACCTTTGGTTTTGCTAAATATCATTGTTCAACAGTACGTGAAAACGAATTTTCAAGCATTTTCGAAGCCCAATTTCTCCTAAAGCCTTAAAATGGCCAAAGCCCCGGGTTTTAAATATTACAAAATAGAACTTTCCCTTTTTTGGGCTAACAGGTTCAAAAGTTCAAAACCTGTGGGATTATTATCATAAACAAAATTAAAACCATTTTAAAATTTAAGTGAAATACTTTTTTTTTAAAGTCATAATTAAAACTAAAAAAAAAAAAAAACCTTTTTGACAGAAAATATTTTGAAAAAAAAATCACAAATTTTTATCAAAAAGTTTTTTTTTTTAATTAATTGTCCCTGTGTTTAGATAGTTTAAACTACCTGGAAACTACCTCACTAAGACCAACTCGAATAAAGGTTTTGGTCAAGTTTTAGCATCAGAGCGCAAATGGTTTTGAAGTTTTCAACCTAAAATAAAATTTCCCTAGTTTTTCGGGCGGAGCAGCATTCCTAATAAGTTATTAATATAGTTAAAAAATCATTTTTGATAAATTGGGCTTGTCAGCCATTTTGAAAACTTTTTCGGGTGGGGCAGACATGCCTAAACGTGCCCAAAAAACAACATTTTTTGATTTTTATCGAAAAGTTTTTCTTTGAATCCGCTGAAATTTTGTATCATGTCAGAAAAAATAATTTCTGATAATTTGAGCATGTCGGCCATTTTGAAAACTTTTTCAGGCATGGCAACCACGTCAAAACGTGCCCAAAAACAACATTTCTCTATATATTTCTTGACCACTTATATGCTTCGATTTTGCTGAAATTTTGTATGAAGTAAAAAAACACATTTCTGATAACTTGGGCATGTCAGCCGTCATTTTGAATTTATTTTCGGGCGGGCAGGCATGCTCAAATGTGCCCAAGAACAAGATTTTTTGATATTTCTTGAAAACTTAAGCTCAACTTCTGCTAAAATTATTTTGTAATTCATAGAACAGCGATCATTTAATATAAATATGATGATGGCTGTGTTATTGTTCAAAAAACATACGGGTGTCCAGTAGTGTCATTGTGCTTGTTACTAAAGATAATTAGCACAACATTATTTATCTTTAAATATTTGTTTGTATGTATTTTTGCGTGCATGGGAATTCGAATAATGAGTTAGTTCTTTTATTAAGTAAACAAAGATTAAATGTATAAATTCATGTTATTATTATGATAGCCAAGTACCAAAACATTCTTTATTATGATGGTTTAAAAAATAGAAAATAATATAAATATATTTAGATTTTAAGTGTTGAGATGTTATTCATGGTATCAACTGATTTAAATTTATATTTGTACCGATATTTCCAGACTTTTGCACTGAAATGATGGGCGGCCATTACACGCCAAGATATTGCGTCATTTGGGCTCATATTTCCAGAGATTTGCGCTGAGATACCGAGATGCTTGGTCCCAAATACCGAGATATTTTCACCGTGATCTCGGGACAATTTCGCCGATAGCATATTTTCAAAGTATTAATTATAGTTGTTTCGTTTATACTCGTATATTTTTTATGACGTCAATACACCCCTTGCGAGTTAAATTTTTGCCGTGTAAAACCACTTTAACGAAAATGTAAATATCGCATGAATACGAGGTTATAGTTGAGTCGCTGAAAATTTTTGTTAGGGAAGGACCTATATTTCTCACTTTTTATAAAGTTTTTGGCTTATTATTCCAACTAACTAAGTCGGTTGGATAAAACTTAAAAGGAAAAGGAAAATACAACATCCAAAGCCTATAATAAAGTTAAAATGGTAAGCAATGTGATGTTTTTAAGTGTACAATACATATATTTTATAAGTGGTGATATCTTGTTTTTATAATGTATACATTTCATTTCTTTTAAAACCTTTCATTCCTAAAACAGATGTCTACTAAGGTGATAAATATATATTTATGTGTTCACATAACTCCATTAAATAAATTATAGTCCATTATTTGTGATTATTGTCATGTATATTTAACTATAATATAGCTAGGTAGGTATACAAATAAAATAGGAACAACAAATAAGGCCTTCAGCAAATTTAATTTTCGTCCTGCATGACATATTATTGACAATCAACCTCTGGCCACGATCGGTTTGAATATTGAATACTCTCACCAGTTCACCTTGACCTAACCGCAGAATGAATGGAAGTCTTAGAAATGTATACTTTATAAACAAGCTTTGCTGCTTATTTT
>JAUOBW010278762.1:0-10708 GCA_032360285.1 Lepidozona retiporosa | reverse complement strand
TCTCAAGAACCGTTCATTAGTTTTTCTGAAATTTTCTCAAAAATGATTATATAAATATTTTTTTTAATTTTGCATAATGTTAGAGGGTCATAGGGGGCTTCTTTTGACCCATATGGACACCTGTAAAAAAAATCTCGTTTTTGAGTACCAGGCCCCCAAATATTGAAAAAATACACAAAAAAGTATATTTTTTCAATTTTTCAAAAAGGGTTATATATATATTTTTTAAATTTTGCATGATGTTAGAGGCTCATAGTGGGCTTCTTTTGACCCATATATATATATATTTTTTTAAATTCTTGTATTTGAGTAATGGGACACAAAGAAAATTTATTTTTTCGAAAAATTTCAAACGGTTCTCAAGTTATGCTCGTTTAGGGATTTAGAAAAATCATAAAATAATCTATTCTGTGATGTCACTAGATTTTTTGTGATGTCACTAGATTTTCATGGTCTAGCTCTCATAAAATGTCTAAATGTGTTTAGTAGTCCTCCTTGTAAGTAAATGGTAAATTTCAGTAAAGCCACACTCAGGTACAGAATCTATTGACATCACAAAAATAAATGTCAAGATTACAAAACACACTTTTTCAGAACCTTCAAACGAGCATAACTTGGAAACCGATAAAGATTTTTCAAAAAAAAAATTTTTTTTCATGCTCTTTCATATAAACCCAACTGGATTTTACAGTGTTCACTCCCTTTAAAAGGCTTTGTATGCTACATCAATTCATTATAATATTATGCCATACTCACTTCATCTGTTTAGAAAATAGTTCTGTTCAGCTCTGATTTACTTACATTTTATTATCTTTTTGGACAGATGACATCGTCCTTTGGAATCACTCTGTGTTTAATAACTTTTTTCTAATTCAGATTTTTTTTCTCTGAAATTTCACGTGAAATGAAAAGCTCAATAAAAGTTTATGATTTTGGAAGTATGTTTTTTTTTATACTAAGCCCAAATATAACTAAATAGGACTTAATTGTTGTTCCTTTGCCTAAAATCGTTGATCACAGTTCCCTAAATGAAAACTAATTAAATTTGAATATATTATCTTTTGGCTTGAAAAAGGTGTAATTTCTTTCTTTTAGAATACTGCACATTGGTTAGCAGATGTTATTATATCTCCTGAATACCACCTTGATCATAATTTTTTGCCGTTTTCTCCACAGTTGAGTGAAGGTCAGCAAGATTTAGATCACATCAAAAAGATATGTATTGAAGCCATGAATCTGTATTATTCTTTAGGATTTGAGGTTAGTTTAATTGGACCTCCAGCGAAGCCGAGAGTGGCCCTATGAAATAAACCCTGTCTTTCCGTTCTTTTTTCTACAAAACCGTTTAGTACTTTTTTCTGACATTTTGCACGAAGTCATATGATCGTAAAGAGTGTGCGAGTGACAGAGCCGGATTTTTGAAATTTTTTTTTTCGGTATTGTGCCTGAATTTTCACTAAAACGTTTTTGGAATGAATTCACCCCTGTCCGTTCGTCTGTATGTGGGTCCAAAACACTTTTTCTCAGAATCTGTTCATTATTTTTTTTTCTGAAATTTTGCATGATGATAGAAGGTCATAAGTTAAGAAAAGTGATAAAGCCTGATTTTTAAAAAAAAATTTTCGGGCCTGGGCCACGTCCAAATATGGCCAAAAATGAGGTTTTCAAAAATGAGGTATTTTGCATGATGTTAGAGGCCCATAAGGGGCTTCTTTTGACCCATCTGAGCACCTGTCGAAAATTCTCGTTTTTGAGTACCAGGCCCCCAAAAATCGAAAAAATACACAAAAAAGTACTTTTTTTCAATTTTCTCAAATGTGGTGCAATATATATATTTTTTAATTTTGCATGATGTTAGAGGCTTATAGAGGGCTTCTTTTGACCCATATGGGCACCTGTAGAAATTTCTCGTTTTTGAGTACCAGGCCCCCAAAATTCGAAAAAATACACGAAAAAGTACATTTTTTCAATTTTCTAAAAAACGGTGCAACAATTTTTTTAAATTTTGCATGATGTTAGAGGCTTATAGAGGGCTTCTTTTGACCCATATAAGCACCTGTAGAATATTCTCGTTTTTGAGTATAATTTTGTACTGGTTAAGTTAACGGCGGCTGTTGATCTACTGGTTATAATCCGCTCTGCTCTTCTATTTAGGTTATTGATATGTTCAGCATTTGTTGGTGTTATCGCTAGTGCTATTATTGTTCCACAGTATGTAAGCATGGGTTTTATCATCGATTGGTATAAGCTTTGATGAATGTACCGTTAGCAATGGTCGTAAACGCTCTAGCAACCGTGACCGTCCTGATGCCTTTTTGTAGTAATCATCATGAAACATATTTAGAGTCAACGATTGATCTAATGTACTTATAATATATATTTATAAAAAACAGTTGTATTGATTATTTTGTCATCGACCTTCAAAAGGAGGGGTTCGTCATATTTTGCAATACGTTTCATGGTGCCAAATAGCCTCAGTTTTTCCTTTTTTGAGATTCATTACTAACTCATTATCACGAAACCAATCAGCTAAAATAGCTAAATCTTCATTAAGGTTGTTCTGAATCACGTAAAAATCCTCATTGCTAAAAAATAATACCGTATCATCAGCATATTCTATAACGTCCGAGTGTTTCAAGCATTTTGCAAAATCGTTGAAATAAATCAAAAATAACAACGGTCCCAAGATTGATCCTTGGGGAACACCGCACATAACTGGGTGAAATTCAGAGAGGGTGTTATCTAGTGAAACAATTTGATGTCTGTTGAATAGATAATCGCTAATCCAATTCAATTCAGTGTTATATACGCCATAATAAAGTAATTTTTCGAGCAACGAAGAATGACTAATCGTGTCGAAAGCCTTAGACAAGTCAACAAACACAGCACCTACAAGCTTACCCTTATCTACCGATAGTCGTATTTTGTCTATGAAAAGGGTGACAGCAGTTTCCGTTGATTTCCCCTTACGGTAACCAAATTGTTTTTTATATAACAACTTATGCTCCTCTAGATAATCCACGAGTTGAGTATGTACTACCTTCTCAATTATTTTAGACAAAACGGGAAGAATCGATATTGGGCGATAGTTATCAATGTTCGATGTATTTCCTGATTTAAATATTGGCTGAATTTTTGCATTCTTCCATTCGGTTGGTACCAGACCAGTTTTTAGAGAATTATTAATGATATGGGCTAAAGGTTTTGAAATTTGTTTTGCGCAATCTCGTATTAGTCTTGGTGGTAAATTGTCAATGCCTGCCGCTTTTTTGGGTTTTAACTTTCGTATTAAATGATATATTTCTGTTACGCTAACTTGTTTGAATTTAAATGTTGAAGTGGTAGGAGTTAAATAACGTGTAACCTTTCTTTGGTTGTTCCAGATAAAGTTTTTTAGAAAAATTGATTTCGATTTTAAAACGTTTGCTATGTCTGAAAAATGCTTACAGAAAGCATTTGAGATTATCGACTTATCTGATGTTTTTCGCCCTTCGATGTTGAAGTAAGAGGAATGTTCATTGCAACTATTTTTACAAGGGTATATCTCCTTAATTGCAGACCAAAATTTATCTGGTTTTCCTATGTTTTCGTTTAGAACGGTTTGATTGTGTTTGTTTTTTGCTTGTTTTAGTATTATATTGCAACGATTACGCTGGTACTTGTAATTGTTCCAATCAGTTTCCTTTTTGGTCCGACGTGCTTTTCTCAAAAACTGATCTTTGGTGTTGATAGCAGATTTACATTCTTCAGTTAACCATGGGCATATTCTGCCCTTGACTCTTTTTGAAATAATTGGAGCATGAAGATTAATGATATTGTTTAAAATAAATTTCATCCTCGACCACGATTCGTTGACGTCAGCACTATTGTAAACAGGAGTCCAATCGCAATTTTCAATAGATTCACAAAATGCGTTTGAATCATAGTTCTTAAAATTCCTGCATAAGATAGTACGTGGTAAGAACTTCTGAGAATTTATTTTTCTTACAAAGCCTATGATGTCATGGTCACTAATATCAGATGGTATGACGTCAGACATTATTATGTTAACAGGATTATTAGTTGCAATAATGTCAATTAACGTAGAGCTATCTTTAGTAATTCTAGTAGCTTTATTTAATAATTGCTTAAATCCATTAGTTTGTATTATAGATTTAACTTCTTTATTGTTACTTTTAACTAAGTAGTTGCAATTTATGTCGCCGATAATTATAGTCTCTTTAGAATCAACTAAAGCTTTGATTAGATTGTTATTAAATTTGTTGTTAAAAGATTTTAATAGATATTTTGAAGTGTCAGGGGGTCGATATAAAATACATATCAATATTCCTTTAGCATGAGGGTTTGTTATTTCGATCCAAATACTCTCAATTTCATCATCTTCTAGATCTGTTCTACGTTCGTATTGAATATTGGTCGAAATATATACACCAACACCACCGCCATGTCCAGATTTCCTATTATTCTTAAGAAAGCTGTACCCCGGAATCTGAAGCTCGCTATCAAATATGTTTTTATTTAGATGTGTTTCTGTAATGCCAAAAATATCAATTTTGAAATTTGATAAAAGTTCCGATAATTTGTAAACATTGCTCGCCAAGCCCCGAATATTAAGATGACATACCTTTAAACCACGAGTATTAGAAAGTTTTGTTAGTTCTGGTAATTCACGAGTGATGTGATTTTGTTCGTCTTGAGTGTCATTTGCCGGTAAACACGAGTAGCATTGTGTTTCGCTCAGTACGCCCTTAAAGCAATGTGTATGAAATAACTGGTTGCAAGAATGGCATTGTATGTTATCCATCGATCGAGATATTTTTTTGTCACAGACTGTACATGTAACTGGTCCTGGACACAATTCAACATCGCCACACAAAATCAAAAGTATACATAAATATGTCTGACGATTAGCTTTCAATGTTATATTTCTCTTTTCGATCCATACACTTGAATTAATATATGTCTCTGCAAAGTTCATATCTTCCGATCTATTAAATTGTAAACCATACATATCTGATCCACAAAAACTCCATTTTTTACTTGATAAAGCAGTTATAAACATAAAAATCAACACGGAAAATTTTATCGCATATGTACATACGACCGCCATGTTGATCGATATAATAAAATATAGAAATAAAATATAGAAATGATCGATATAATAAAATATAAATATATTCTAAGGTGTTTTAGCATTTTTTTAGCGAAAAAGTAGGGGACCGGGAACAAATTGTGAAGGTGAATAACCGGGGGTAAACTTTCACCTGGTGAATGTCCAGGGGCTGGGAAAAAAAATTTGGTGAATGCCCAGGGGTCGGGAAAATTGTTTTGGTGAATGCCCGGGGGTTGTCCGGCGGGGATGGTAAACCTTAATATTGAACGAGACATTACTTCCTTGATAGCTCGATAAATGAAAAAACCTCACACTTGTGGCGCAGTGATTTGAAAAATAATTCAAAAATGTTGAAAAGTCTCAATATATAAGAACCACGGTTGTAGTTCGCCTGTCCCCTGGAATTTCTCCTTCACTAACTATTGTAATACTAAATTCACCAGATGCATTGAATTTTTCTGAAACTATTCCGGATGGGCTCTCATTTTTGTTACTGTTTATTTTAGTTATAGCTATTTCAACCAAATGCCTTTCATCTTCATAGCTATGACAGAAATTTGCTCAGGTGGTGACAATCCATTCCTTTCCCATACATTGTATCAAGTGTCTCATAATAGCGTTTCTACGAAACTTTCTTATATTGCTATGCATATTGTTCTGTATTGGAGTCCAGGCGGGTCCGACGGAGTGATATAAAATTACCCTTCTCCGTCCGTCTGTCCGTAAAGTTTTATTGCATGATACTAAAGTACAATAGTGCGGTTTTTGACAGAAAATTCTAATTGTCTAGCAACTGGCCGTAACAACGGTATTTTTTTCACAAAATGATATGTTTTTGTATATTTTTCTCGAAAAAAAGCATTACATTTTTATAAAGTTTTGCAAGTACTATACACGTTTGTTTATAAGCAACTAAGCTTTGGCTTTAGTACTAGTGTTACTTAGCAAAAATTCCGAATTTTAGTACTAATGTTGCTTACGCGATGCTTAAAAAGATACGATATATAAGAAATATAATTTTCAAGGTGCTGAATTTTAAAAATGATTTTTTAAACTCAAACTAATTAATTAGTAAGAAATCAATCGAAATAATTATAAATGTAGATCAAAAATTACACGTTTTTCTAATTTCAAAAATAATTTATTAAATTTCTTTAAAATTTTGCATGATGTTAAAGTATTATAGTGCTAATTATTTGAAATATATGGTCACCTACCGAAAATTCTGGTTGCGTAGCGACCGGCCCTAGCAACTTTGTTTTTTATCACGAAATGACACGTTTTTATAATTTTCTCAACAGACTTAAATTTTCATTTTTTTAAAAATGTTCATGACGTTAAAGTGTGCATGTTTTGAAGATCTGATCAGCTACCGAAATTCTGGTTGCCTACCGGGCTGAACCACACTATTATTTTTATTACAAATAGACACGTTTTTGTAATTTTCTCGTAAAATATGGTCACCTACCGAAAATTATAGTTACTTAGCAACCGACCATAGCAAAGGTATTTTTTTCACAAAATGACACGTTTTTGTAATTTTCTCAAAAAAATCATTGAATAAAGTAGTAAAGTGCGTATGATATGACACATAATCTCACCTACTGAACAAGGGTATTTTTTAACCAAAATTACACGTTTTTTTCTAAAAATCCATCGAATTTGTTTTGAATTTTTCATTAAAGCATAGTTACTGGTGAGATTTTATCTGACCAGTATTAGTGCAAATTATCCCACAGTACATTATGTTATTTGTGACTAGTTAGCTTTGGGCTTTCTCTATAAACTAGTAAAAGCAAGAGTGTTCGGTTGAATCTAGTTCATAGCGACATTCAGGTAACCGCCATATCGATCGCATATCGTACGTCAGCGTTTAGAATGTCAGCATGTGGTGAGAGAGCGGATAATAGCTTAAAAAGTCATGTGATACCTTGTAAATATCAGATTTTATTTTTATTTTTTGCCGACCGACCGACCCTATTACGGGGTCCCAATATACAAATTACAATGAATCAAATTGATCTCGACTAAATTCAATTAATTCAATGAATTTTAATTTATTCGTAAAATCAGATTTTAATTGATAAATTTCATTTATTCGATGAATTTTAATTTATTCGAAAAATCAGAATTTGATTGATGAAATCTATTTTTACCCGATTACATGTTTTTACACGATAACTTCGATTTATTCAATGAATTTTAATATATTCCACAAATCTGATTTTAATCTATAGCAATTATTTTACCAGATTACGTTTTAAATCAATACATTTTATTTATTCAATGAATTTTAATTTAATCGATAATCAGATTTCTATCGATGAAGTTTATTTTAACATGATTAAATATATGTTTTTAATCGATAAATTTAATTTATTTGATGAATTTCACTATATATGATGAATCAGATTTTAATCGAGGAGATTTATTTTAATCGATTACATGTTTCTAATCGATAAATTTGATATTTTCAATACATTCATATATTCAATAAATCCGATTTTAATCGATTAAATTTATTTTACCTGAATATGGTTTTAATCCATAAATTTAATTTATTCGATAAATTTTAATTTATTGCAAAAATCGGATTTTATTCGATAAATTTAATTTATTCGATGAATTTTAGTTTATTCGAAAAATCAGATTTTAATCAATGAACTCTATTTTTACCTGACTACATGTTTTTAATCGATAAATTTAATTTATTCGATGAATTTTATATTTTTCCATCAATCAGATTTTAATTGATGACATCTATTTTACCCAATAACATCCTTCTAATCGATGAAATTGATTTATTCTATAAACGTTAATATATTCAATAAATCATATTTTAGTCAATTAAATTTATTTTACCCGATTATATGTTTTTAATCCGTAAATTTTATTTATTTGATGAATTTTAATTTATTCGAAATCAGATTTTAATCGATCAGATTTATTTAATTTTATCGAATAGAACATTTAAAATTTAAGAGGTTTAACGTTGTATGTTGATTTATGACGTAGCGCCTAATATTTTGAAATAAAAACTATATTTTTGAGATAATAGAAAGTAATTTTTCATTCTTAATAATTTTTACAGAAATAAAATCAGTTTTGAAAAGTTAGCAATAAACAAGGGGTCTATTATTTGACAAAAGGCGATGAAATATAATTTTCACTTTTTCTGCCAACTTACTATCACTGATTATCGGCAAAACCATATGTCTATACTTTCGACAAATCGACGATAAACGTGGCAAGTTCGTTATGATTAACGTGGCATTCCTAACCATATATATGTGACGAGTTCTGTATAGGGTTTGCTGACACCCTTCATTTTTGCTTTTACTAAGGAACCTAAAAAGCAAACGTCTCGAAATACCTAACAACTATTTTTTGTTTTATTTAATACAACAAAATTGTCAAAAAAAGCAGTTCCAGTAAAATTGTACAATTAAATACACGCAAATTTCCTTTTCCTTCTAAATAGCCAAAAAACTGTTTGATTAAAAATATTACCCTTTACAATGTGGAAATTTGGGCATGATGAACGTGGCCCCTCCTAAGCGAGTTCTATATGGACGTTGCTGACACCCGTCATTTCTATTTAACTTATTTCATTATGGATCACCATGCAACGCTAAAAGTCATTGTAAATTTAAGGAGAAAGAAAATAAATGTGTGTTTAGTTTATCATGGAATGCATGCATAAGGTTGTATATAGACATCTTTCCACTGTATTGATTATCAAGAAAACAAATTTCTGGTTGCAAATTAACCGGTTTATCCAAGTTTACACAATAAACGAAGGAAAATGTTTTTTTTGTTATAATTTGCTTTTCAGGGGGTAAAAACTGCTTTTTTAGGTTTTTACCCCCTGAAAATATATTTTTTGAAATTTTTGGCGTTCTTTGTGTACGCTTTATAATTTCACATCATATCATATATAATTCATTGTGAGCAGTCTATTACTTTTCTCAAACTCTTACGCGTTGGAAAAATGGCTGATTTCTTAAATTACCCCCTGATCGCAAATATAAGGCGCGACAAATGTATTTTTTTCAGAAATGGAAATATTTATAATTTATAAAGTCAGGTACTAAGTTTTATGAGTGTATCACTTCTACTATTTTTAAAAATTCATGTTTAATTGAAAATGGCGTTTGGCATTGAAAAGTGATTAATGACGTGATTCCTAATGAAGCTCCTTGTTTATAGTGATAGTTATTTATTCTCAAATTTAGCAACCCTTTCTTGTCACGCTGCTAAAAATATGATAAGGTGAATTTTAAAAAAGGAAGAGGGTGTGTCTAAATCTAAACGTAAAGGGCCGTCGACATTCAACTTCCGTCATGCTTCTAAGAAATTTAGCCGCCCGCTTACAGTAGCTGAGACCGCCTATTTCCCTACCATCCTTATTTACGGGCATTAGCTACTAATTTTATATCTGTTTTAAGGCTGCAAAAACACTCAAAATGGGGTCAAAATTTATCTTTCAAAAGGCCGATTATACAACAAATTGTTTGATTTTAAAGGGATTGGTAAAGGGACTGTAAAATCAGGTTGGGTTCATATGAAAGAGCATTAAAAATTATCAGATAGTTTTTTTCTTTATTCGGAAAAATCCTTATCGGTTCTGATTTTAAGCTCGTAAGGACCCTAAACCGTTTTGGCATGTTGGGCTCAGAATAAAGACCTTCTAAAATGGAGTAACTACGCTTTTATTTTGACGAAACTCTTTGTTTTATTCTAGAGATATGTTATAATTTGTGAGATTGAAAGTGAAACTTATGACATCACGGAGCTAGGCTTGATGACATCACAGTCCTAACAGAAATTTTATAAATGAAATTTCTTATATGAACTCAGTAACTATATTTATGTTATCATGATCCAATCATTGGTGTAAGTTATTTTAGGAAAAATTGGATAAATAAATCTAAAGTTGGTTCAGTTAGAAGCAGAATAAATATTTCTTATTCTGTGATTTTATAGATCTATACTATGTGATGTCATAAGTTTCACGTTCACAAAATGTAACGTATCTTAAGACGAAATAAGATTTTCCAACGAAATAAAAATTGCTCCAATTCGGATGGCCTTTAATCTCAGCCAAATATGCAAAAATAATTTGGGATCGCTTTACGGTTATAAAAAAGTGTATTTTGTGATTTGAGATTTAATTTTCTATGACATTACAATTTATCTGTTGTTGAGTATGGCCTTACATGTGATTGCTGATTATTATTATTTGCAAAATTTCAAAAATTATGAGAGCTAGACTATGATGTAGATGATGACAAAAGTGGTTTGTGATGCTCTAGATTTCATTTTGTTTAAATTAAGTATTCGCCAGCTTGAAACATCTAAACATCTTCGCCAGCTTGAAACATCTAAAGCTGTTGGTCCTGATGAGATACCTGTGATTGTTTTGAAACACCTATCAGCTGAAATTGCCCTATATATTATCCAAACTTTTTAAAAGATGCCTAATGGAGTCATGTGTCCCTAAATTTTGGAAAAATTTATCAGTGTGCCCTGTTTTCAAAAATTCTGGTGAGAGATGTGATTCTACAAAATATCGTCCCATTAGCCTTCTCCCTA
>JAUOBW010278651.1:0-10709 GCA_032360285.1 Lepidozona retiporosa | reverse complement strand
TTTTTCATTAGCCCCCCTTTTGAAAGGGGGGTGAAACTATGAACGATTGATTATTACTTAAAAAATCTTAACAATTATAATTTTTTATTTAGCCTATAGAAAAAATAAAGTGTTATAATGTGAAATTTTCTTGTTTTAGGGCGATCTGCAAAAAATTTTCCACGCAATATTTTCTTTTCGGGGCCTTCCGCAAAATTTTATCCACGTGAAATTTGTCCGTTGTGTCCACCCGTGAAAGTTAATTCCAAATATTTTGCGCATTTCTTCTTCCTAGAAAGTTCTGCGAGAAAGTTTCTACTCCTAAATTACTATAAATCTGTTTAAAATGGTACATGTTATGTGCCTATAGGGGGTTTATTTTGACCCATATGGGCACCTGTCGAAAGTTTTCGTTTTTCGGTACTGTATGAAAAACTTCGTTTTGGGACTGAAAATCACATGATTTTTGAATTTTTTTCAAAAACAGTGTTATTGTTTTTTAAATTTACTTTAGGAGGAAAAACTATCGCGGAAAAAGAAATGTGCGAAATTTTTGGGATAACCTTTCGCGGATGGACAAAACGGAAAAATTTTGCGTGGATAAATTTGCGCGGATGTCCCTAAAATGAAGATTTTGCGTGGATAAACATTCGCGGATGGCCAAAACAGGAAAATTTCACATTGTTATAATGCTTTAAATTTTCTTTAGGCTAACTAAAGTTACAATTGTTAAGTTTTTTATTATTAATAATCGATCGTTTTGTTTGTTCTAGTGTTAAAAAGAATATTTTCTTAGTTCTCCAAAATCCACTTTAAAACCTTAAAATGTTACATTTTTTGCGTGTGGATTAATTTTCGCAGAAGATGAGTCTAACTTTATTCACGTGGAGAAACTTTCGCGTATTTGGCAAAATTGCGTGAAATGCGCGAAAGTTGCATTTTTACCCATGAACCACCGTTAAAAATTCTCGTTTTCGGGTATTTTTTAGAGATTGGGTCCATCTAATTTTATTTTACAAATCTGTTAAATTTACCAGGGAACCAGTCAAGTGTTTTGCTTTGATTAACATCCATTGACCAAATCCATAAAGTTTTCTGCAATGAGTGGCATTTTAGTTGGATTGAACAAGTGTAGTGTCTTTTTTTCATTACTAGATTTTGTAAGACTAAATTCGTTATCATTTTGCGTAAATTTATCTACAAGACACCAGAAACGCATACGCGAATCTGGGCTGGGGTGATCTTGTCGTGTGGCTAATAAGTTGTTATTATACATAAACCCGGTGATTCGCCAAATCTACCGGGGATCGTCCGAGTCACAGGCCGGGGCTCGAACTCACACATCTTGTGTTACGAGCACGACGCCTTAGACCACTGGCCCACGGAGATACAATGTAATTACAGTGTAAAGTAGGTGGGACTAACATTTTTAGGTGGACTCTCCTGAACCCTCTGGCATATCGAATTGTTAGTGCATAATGACATTTTGTTTAGGTATCAAGACTTAAGAATGTTGGTGGTGACAACTTCCCTGAGTTAGTAAGGAATATTTTAGATAGGTATGTAGTAGATATTTACTATGAATCAATATAATGGATTTTTGGGCAATTAGGGCTAAAATGCTATTTAAGAGCCACTGTCTGTAAGAATCATGCAGAAATGGCACCTAAAAAATAAAAAGCGTGGCCTGCGTTTTGGCCTACTACCTTTAACATATCCAAAAATTAGCAAATTCCGAGACGGTCACTATCGCCAACTGTCTGATTCTTATAGACAGTGGCTCTTAATACATATTGGAATTAACTAAAAAATTAAGCCTCTTATGAGTAAACTGTTCTAAGGTTCTCTGACAAGTTATGTCTGGTTCAATTTTAATCGAAGTTTTAGATTTGTGTAAAATGGCCTTTAATTTTGAAAATTATGGCATTACAGTAGGTAAACTGGCCTTTACCCATATTTTTAACATTTTCTTTCATCTCTAATTTGAAAAGTTCTATTCAAATGATTTTTGGCCGTTTTGTAGATATTTTTAGGCTAGTTCGAGACCCATAAACGCCATGTTTGTCATTCTTGTAGAAAAATTGTGATAAAAGGAGATTCCGAAATAGTTATTTGGAAACTAACGTGGAAACGATTAGGGGCCTGGAACTATTCAACAATTGTTTGTTATATGTTATTTTATAAAACAGGTTCCACCATATCAGAGAGCTCAATTAGTACTATTAGAAAATTGTATGATATTGCGTTTTTTTGGTTTATATAAAATAGTTAAGGCTAGAATGTCGTTAAAAGAAGCCTCGCTCGACTTTTTTGTTAGAAGCAAAAAGTATATATTTTCTGAAAGGTTACATGTTAAAGATTCGAAAAAAATATGTCTACAATTTTTCTTTTGTTTTGGATGTATAATTTGCAGACCGGAATTTAGAAATCCCTACTAGGAAGCCTAGTACCCAGCCAGAAACGGTCAAATTTTTGCCTGATTTTTACTAAAAATGATATACACCATTCGAAAGAGCAGAAAATTCTGTATAGCAGACTTAAAACATAATTTTCATATGTAGCTTTGTATTTTAGTCATTTCCCTTCAAAGATTATAAAAATAGCGCATTTAGGTCTAAAAACATAATTTTCATAATATTTGAATCATAATAACTTAAAATTAAAGCCTCTTATGAAAAAAACTGATTTTCGCCGAGCAAGAACGTTTTTCAGCGTAAAATTTTGATTCCGAAAAACATCACTTCGAAGATTTTTGAGCGAAGAAAAACATTTTTTTGTGACGTCACAACATTTTCGATCGTCGATAACTCGAGAACCGCTCATTTTCAACATAAGGTTCTGAAGCCAAAAATGATCAGCGTCAAATTCTGTATCAGAAAAACATTACTTGAGACATTTTTGAAGAAAAAAATATTTTTCGCCTGCAAAAATCGGGGTAACGTAAGTGTGCCCCAATTGGGGCACCAGTCAAAAAAAAAAGTGTCACTCTGGTACTTTCTCTTTTATTTCACCCATATAATGCATTTCAGAAGTTAAATTGCTTTTAACAAGTCCGTGCACACGGGGAACAATTGGACCCAGACTAAAAAAAAAACTTCATATGAAAATTTTGGAAAAACATTGGCGGATCACCAAAAACCTTTAAAACCAGTAAAACTGGCGGAATTTAATTTGACAGCTCTCTAATCTGAAGAAACCCGTTTTGCATATCATACAACAATTAAGTGACGTCAGATTTCAATTAAAAGACTACGTCGACTGATGTTTTTGATTTTACTGTTTATTGTAAATTATTTATATTATTATTTAAGACTGTTTGACGTCAAGCTGATGGCGAAAATGAATATGAAAGGGACTTCTAGGAGTGGGGCGCCAAAGAAGATTTCCTTTTAGTCGTTAAACGTCTGCAAAGCTATTATGAAAACGGTAATAATTATTTTCTAAATATTATAATGGCCTATATATGTATGGCCAATTGGTATTTAAAAGCGGTGCAACACTAACGACAACGTGGCATTTTTCATCAAAATCACTCAAGTCTCCATACTAAAATCGCGAAAGTATATTCCATAAATTTTGCGATTGTAGAAATTTTCTTCCTTTCCATACATGCGGAAGGTGCTATTATTTACATAATTATACGTTTAGTTATGAATTATTATTTTTAATTTGGCGGTAAATTAAGGAATCCTGGTTTCACGAATTTTACATATTCCAGCACCATCGAGGTTAAAGCTCAGATGGGGGGGGGGGGCATTTCGCAAATACCTTACTCCCATCAATTTTCGCCGGAGCAATTGGGCACTCAAGTTATGAGGCGGAAATGTAAAGAAAGAGGAACTGTAAGGTCCCGCATAAAGGTGTATGGTCTCGTTCAATATTTAGGTTTACCACCCCCGGTCAGCCCAGGGGTCAGATGAAAAATCTCAGTGGATTCCCGGGGACCGAGAATATTTTTTTTTGGTGTATGTCCGGGCCCGGGAAAATAATTTTTGTAAATTTAGGGGGCGGGGATTATAAAAAAGTCAAAATATAGCCATGTTTATCACGTCAGGCCTCTCAATAGGGATAGGGTGAGAAGTTCCTAGGAAGCCATGTGTTCTTTGGAAGTCATGTGTTTTGCTATCCTAAATATTTTGTGTAATGATACTTTTACTACTATTATACTATAAAAGTATTATTAAACTTTAGATGCAGTTATTGGTAAATTTAAAGAGGCGACGATAAAGTCCGTCTCATGTGCGATCGCCAACAAGCTAAAAAATGCCCCTAGTCAGAAAAGAAGATCAGAGGAAGGAAGCAGTGAAGATTGAATATATACATATACATGTTTTTATGCTAAGATATTACCCTGTATTATTTTTCTCTTGTGAGTTTATTGTCCAAGATTGATTTTCACGCGTTTTTTCTAGTTTGCGATATAATCTAACTTCTTGTACATTCATAATTAATTACACGTACGTATCCATGAAAAATAATCGACTTACATTCTTGGTTAAACCTATCAATGTCGGGCTTTTTCAGACTATCTATGCTTATTTATATTCATTAAACAAAAATCGAGAAATGCAATGGCGGAAATATCGATGACGTCAGAAATATTTTTATTTTATTTGGCCAAAAAATTTGAAAAGTTTCTGTCAAAAAGTTGAAAACTTCCTAATTATGGGGTTATTAAAATTATGCTGACACTCATAACCGCCATTTTTAGTTATGAACTTGAATTAAACAATGAGAAAACATAGTATTAAATATTTAGCATGCAACCCAAGGCTCTAATTTAAAGAATGGAAAATTTTCTTAAAACCAACGTACTTTATTCTGAGAAAGTTGAAAATTAATCTTTATTCTTTGTATAAATATATATATATGTGATGATGATATTGTAAATATGTATAATAGATTAAGTTATTATGACTTGTAAAATATATTTCGTATTGATAGAAATACATCTTGAATGCTTTTAATAGACATTTGTTGAATTTATTCCCCCTAATTTCTACCCCTAATTTTTACTTTGAAAACGCGTTTTATATACGTATCTTGGATAGGCATTTACAACGTATATGTAACACGCATCAAATACGTGTTTTTTTGGTCGCTGATGCAAGTTTTTTATACGTATTTAAAATGCGCATTATATACGTGTGTTGAATACGTATTTAATGCATATTTTGAACACGTATATAATACGTCTTTAAAATGCGCATTTAACACGTATTTAGAATACGTCTTATAAACTTGCACCAGCGACCAAACAAATACGTATTTTATACGTCGACGAATACGTATTTTATACGTCGAAAAAAACGTATTTTTGCACACTGGGTGATTTTAAAAGCATTCCTGTGGCTTTATTTAACTTTTTTTTGCTGGGTTACGGGTGTATCTGAGGACCCATCAATTGGAAATCGAATTGTAACTTCTGAGAAAAGAAACAAAAAGTCGTGTCTTTGATCCAAGATCTTATATCTATCACATCGTCCGGTAAAGTTAATAACCCATAACGCGATCGCTCTTGGTATTGCTACTCGCCAAATAACTGGATCAATGCGCATGGTTTTGGCAATTGTTCATCGCCTTCAGTTGTGAGAAAGCATGATTCAGCTACAGTTACATCCCTTTTAAATATCGAAAAAGAGTTTATACCGCGTAATATAGCTGCCGATACACCATGTACACTGATCTGGGATAATAACGATTTCACTGAGGAAACTCTATCCGGAAAAGGTACCACACACGTGGCATAAGAGTACAATCACCAAATTGTAATACTGAGACAAATGTACAACAGACAAATGAACAAATACCTAAATCTATTCGAACTTTGAAACCTCCTCCTGTCGCTATCACTCCATATACGTTAACAAAAGAATATTCTCCTCCTATGCTTTATGAGTTATGTTCTGTAGATGTTATCACATCACATGACTTCGCAGAAATTATTAAAGCTTATATGCATATTGATTCAAGATATATCATGCAGAAATATTTTTCAGAAACAAGCACCATCTCTTTACCAAATTGGACTGGATATAACACATTACGCTGTTCTAAAATTCCACAACTGACATCTATTGGGTATCTGCCTATAATCGATGCCTCGGTCAATGATAATGCTACAGTGTACACGATTCTTCAAAAAAGTGTCTCCATCTGTGACCAATTAAAACTACCAGATATATTGTAGTGAAGATGGTAAACCAAACAAGTAAAACAAGACACGAAATATTTTGCAATTCGGCAAAATTGGTTGTGTTTCACAAATATATGCGCAGATGGTTTTGAACAAGAGAAATTGCAAAAAGTTTCAACTCATTGTAGTAAACACATCAATCGTTTGAAGAAATATAATGGACCTGTTAAATTGTAAAATTTAACATTGCTAACTACTACAATAGTTGTCTAAACATTACAATCGAAACAAAGACGAGTGCGTAAAACTATTTTGTAACTTAGTGAAAGTAACCACCCACTTGGGAAGAACCAAGTCAATCGATGTCTAAACAATGCAATCAAAATAAAGATGAGTGCGTAAAGCTATTGTAGAACTCAGAGAAAGTAACCCACTTGGGAAGAACCAAGTCAATCGATGTCTAAACATTGCAATCAAAATAAAGATGAGTGCGTAAAACTATTGTAGAACTCAGAGAAAGTAACCCACTTGGGAAGGACCAAGTACAATCGGAACGTCATTAATGTCTGGAAAAAAGGTATAAAAGCTGTCGGAAATTCACAGTAGAGCAGAACATATAAGACATTGAACAAGAAGGAATTGGTATGAAATCAAGTGGAAAGATGGATGTTATTATTATAAACATTTAATACATAAAATTGTTAGTTAAGTTTAAGTTCAGAAATACAAATTATATAGGTGAGATATTGTTATATTATTGCTTCCCCTTTTATAGGGCTAAAGTGTCTTTCTTATACAAGTTAGATACCACTAAGCAAAGAACCAGGGTAGGATATTGTCAATAATATCTAGGGAATATACCTCATTACATTGGTGCCGTGACCAGGATTAGTGAAAGCAATACATGTTTTTAAGAATTTATTTACGGAATATAAATAAAAAGTGTTCATACTCAGTAGAGGAATCGAGCTACAAAAATTTAATAAATCCATCAGTACGCCACTCCTTGCCTTTAAAAAAAAGGAATATTTTCAATATTTGTTATAGCTTCTACTGTTATTGTTACTGTGTATATTTTACTCTTGTAAAAACTAAGCAGGTGTATTATTTCTTATTTTTATAATAGATTTTGGATGATAAAGAAAATAGTAAGTTTGGATTATACACTGATCGCTTTATGTTACTATTGTTACATTTATGTTTAAATTGACATTTATATATAAATTCCCGACATCTGGTTTTTCATACATTGCAGTTCCATTATTTGTTTATATCTTAAGTTGTCTCTATTTTTGGATAAGTAACTATAAACGTGGTTATAGTTGTAACCATAGCTACAAAAATATTATTACTATTATACAATAGAGTAAGTTATTTTTACTATAAACATAAGATTTACAACATACATATTATATTAATATTAGGAAACTATTTATCCCAAAATTAGGTATAAGAATTTTTAACTGATACTTATACCAGTGTTCAAATTTTATAGGTTCTCACATTACATGGTCAAGTTCAAACTCAAGAGTTTGTCAAAGCAAAATAAAGAAAAGATGGCCATGAAAGATGACGTAACAATAGAGACAGAACCACCAATTCTACAGGAAATGTCTACGCCAAAAGATAGCGAAACACCAAGGCGATTTAGTGAATCTTTCCCAGAAACCGATGATAATACGAGTAGATGGATGCAACTAGTGGAAACTTTGGCTAAAAGACCAACGCAAGAAGCGACAACACCAACATTCGCGGGCTACGAAGATGATGACGTGATCACTTACTTCGAAAAACTGGAAATGGCTGCTGAATACAACCGCTGGACTAAAGATGATGTGCTGAGAACGTTACCTATGACATTGGGTAAAATCGCAAGAATATTCTACCTTAAACTGGACGATGAGGTAAAAAAAGATTATATGAAACTGAAGGCCAAATTCTTCGGCAGATGGGCGTCAGAGTCCAAACTAATACAAAAAAGAAGGAGATGCTATGATCTAAAGCAAAAGTCAATGTCTTTAGCGACATACATAAATAAAATAGAAGAACTGGCCCACGAAACAGTGATGCCAGATTGGTTTAAATTGGATGTATTCATTAATGGGTTGGACGCCAGCATAAAGCGACATCTGAACGTGTCAGCGTTTGGAAAATACGACGAGGCAGTTAAGGCTGCAAAATACCAAGCGA
This sequence comes from Lepidozona retiporosa, assembly GCA_032360285.1. Lineage (NCBI taxonomy): Eukaryota > Metazoa > Mollusca > Polyplacophora > Chitonida > Ischnochitonidae > Lepidozona > Lepidozona retiporosa. The sequence goes on along the minus strand of JAUOBW010278651.1, from coordinate 2,404 downwards.
CAATACTAGAAGGAGATGAGACGGGAACAATGCTTCAAAACATAATGACGAAATTGGAGAACTTGGAGAAAAAATCCACAAATACTGATGTAACAAAAACAAAACAGGTTAGTTTCTCGAACGAAGAAATTAACTCATTGGATAGACCAAATCTGGCTGATCCAGTGGATGCAAAAAGAGAAATAGCCAGATTACGAGAAGAGTTGCGACGTATCAAATTACAGACAAACCGAAAAGACAATGATAGGGGTGTTCGAACAACTGATGGACAGATTATTTGTTTCTTGTGTCAAAGGGTGGGTCATTATGCAAGAATGTGCCCTGAAAGAAAATACCAAGCCAGAAGATACACTCCACAACGAAATACAAACTACGATTTGGAAACGCAATATAGACCTCAAAGAGCCGATGAAAGGCAGAACAACTGGCGACGTACGAACTGGAGACCCAATATTCCAAGTTTTAACACAAATAAGCAAAGACCAGATTACATCTACCCCAGCGGATCAACAAGAGATAAGCATTACAACAACAATGGTAATATAAATCTTCTGACGGATGATGATCGTCCAGTTAATATAAAGCAGACTACTTACTATCACGGAGAAAACGAGTGGGATCACACGGGATATTACACCGATGATGAGGAAGAATTCACTGATGACGATTCATATAGTATGGATGACGAGCAGTGTTCCGATGACTCATATTACTGCCAATCTGATGAATACAGTGTTGGTTACCAATCAGATCGTGGTGAGTACTCTGGCGAAGAATATGACCATAATCAAACGAATGAATTACAGTACAATGATGGTTATCAAAACAACATAATATGCAGCGTGGATGATGGTACATTCAATTGGCCAAATATGAGTAGCAACCTGACAAGAGACGAGATTATAGCTTCCAGAGACGAATACGCATGTGAAGAGTATGACGAAGATATGCCTGATTTGGTGGACGACAACTCAGAGGAAGAAACAGATCCGGAGGAGTTTACATTTCACAGTAAACCAATAAATATAAAAGAACAGGCCTTTTCGGAACGGGTCATCAACATGTACAGCTCGGAAAACAACATAAATACGTGCCATCTGAGATCTAAAGAACAAAAAGATGTGATAAGAGATGTATACGAGTGGTTTATGCAGAAACAAACGCCGCCAGTTAACGAGGACTATGAAACACTCAAGTGTCATGAAACTCTTCCAATCTTGGATAAAGATATGTTAGACCAAGAATTGCCCACAAACGTAGTCAAACAAGAACAACATAATGCTAACAACGATCCATGCAAGTGGTTTTTCGACTTGTTAAAGCAGCCTCTTGATACAGCTACAGATAAAATGAAGAAAGAAGATAAGATAAATACAGAAATAAAAGCAGGAGTTACAGACCATGACCTTCCTCAAATGGGGCCTGCTGACCAAGAAAGCAATGTGCAGGTATGTGCCTTAGAGGAACTCACGACAAGTAAACAAGAAGTGTACTTAATAAACCTTTGCATCAGAGGTAAGATCTATGGAAATAACATAAGCATGTTGGTGGATACCGGATCCAGTGTGACAGCGATTAGCTTGGAGCTGTGGAACAAAATACGCAAACAAGCATATCCAAAAGTTGGTGAGTTAGAGAATAGTGATATGACACTCTCAACAGCAAGTGGGCAAGTTTTGAACATAATGGGTACGATAGAACTTCCCTACAAAATAAAGAATGAAACATATCACTTCTGCACTCAGGTCATCGATGGGCTAAATCATGAAGCAATTGTGGGGAAAGACTTCCTACAGCATTTTCAAAGTACTATCAATTTTCAAAATAAACAGCTATTCCTAAAAAAGACTCCAAGTAATACAGGATGTGGGAATTTGAAAAAAGATGCTGAGGAGACACATGTGATTGACCTGGGGAGGAATATTACAATACCAAAGCAATCAACTAAGATTATCAAGTTAAAAGTTAACCTTCTAACAACTAACGATTATATATTCGAACCAAATGAAGAGCTGATAGTGAGTAATTACTTCATGGTCTATTCATCGCTAATATCAGGAAAAGATCAGCAACTCATGGTAAAACTTGAAAACCAGTCAGACGAGGAATATGCATTACAAAAAGATACATTCTTGGGAACTATACAGATGTTACCAAAAGGCATGGAAAAAATCAATCGAGATAACACAGAGGATACATCCAACACAGAGTTAAGTGAGGAAGAGAAGAAACGGCTACAAGATCTTCTGGAGGAATACAAGGAAATGTTTTCTAGTGAGATGATGGCTGGTCAAGGTACTAACATGGTTGAGCATGTCATTAATACAGGTAATAGCCCACCAATACGCAAAAGAGCATACCGAGTTTCACCCGCCCAAAGAGAGCAAATTGATACAGAAATAGA
>JAUOBW010278540.1:0-10711 GCA_032360285.1 Lepidozona retiporosa | reverse complement strand
GAATTCCCTACCCCGGGTCCAAAACCCCGGGTAGAATCTCCACCCGTGCCTGGGGTGGGGATGGGTACAGGAATGAATTGAACCGCGCATAAGTCATATATAATATAAAAATCCGTAATATATACGTTTATATAAACCTGTGAACTCATAGGTTCTATTTGGAAATGCACATTTTACTACTGAAGTAGTGGCTGCTGATAAAACACCTCTGTGTGCAAAAACCAATTAATTAATAGAGAATATAAACAATTGTTTATTTTTCTAGGAGGAAATCATGCGTGCAATTTACTTACAATTTCCATTGAAAAATGTATCTACGTCAGTTATTGACAACTTGATCGAGAATGGATCGGCTATGAAAGGCGAGGTTGAGAATCGAAATGCAGGCGAGTCGATATTTCGATACCAACATGCAATCATTTGTGGAAATGATTATCACAAGTTATTTACAATACGTGAGCCTGAACAATTAATAAAAGTAGCCAAATCAAACATAACAAATTCCCCTTTAATGGAAGATCTGCTACGATTCACCAGCTGGAAAGAAATATTTGAAAACTACCTAGGAAGTTTAAAGGATTTCTTGGAAAAACACTTCAAAACAGAGAATAATTTTTATTATTTCTTAGAAATTCAGAATAACAGTTTTATTAAGGTTCTCAAAGTCACAACCAACCAAATGCTTACAGACGCTTTTCGAACACAAGATGCTCGAATGACATCTATGTGTATCACCTCTATGGTATGCGCTAAAGGAGGTATGGGTGAGACGTCAATATCAGTGCTTTCCAATCTCTTGCAAGCATCCATGATAGAAGTGTCTAAACGAGACGCTGAACAACTGTTGAAGTTTGTCATTGAATGTCTTTGCTTTATTCCATTCGATCTACTGTGCAGCATTATTCAAAAGGTACATATCTTTATAATCTTAGGTAGTAAAAATATAATTTACCGTAAATATACCATAAATTTAAAGGGATCCCAAACTGTATTTACAAGTTGATCTCATATTAAAGAAGTAAAGAAATAATGAACAGTGCTTTTTATTTCGTCGAAAAATCTTTAACTGTTCTCAAGATATTTGCGTTTGAGTATTCCATGTTAAATGTGAACAAGGCTTTATTTCTGAAATTTATGACATCACAAGGTTGTACCGATATATTAGTAATATCATTTCCCTCCATAACTTTTTAAATTTTATTCTGTTTTTAATAATTTTTGGTCAGTATCAAGATATTAACGTTTGAAATTATTTGAAATTAAAAATTCCAAAAAATATGCAGAGCGTAAGTAGTTCCAGACCTGAAATCAGACCTGAAATCATTCTGAAAGAAAATCCCCACTTTAGCACTTAAGATGAGGGCTTACTCGCGAGGGGCTTATTCGGGAATTTTGGCTTAATCGATAATTGATGGTATTTATTAATTTTATCTAGACATTTTAACGGGAAACTGTGAGGATCTATTTAACGAGCTTTTAGACGAAAATATTGCTAAATATGTTATATTTTTCTTGTATTCACAGTTATTTGACAGACTTTTACAAGTGGGTGGCTAAGCGCAAGGTGGGAAAGGGGCCAAAGTGCTACTAGCCGATAAAATGCAAGAAATTAACAACTTTTAGATTTTTTTCACAATAAAATTGGGGTGTAAGGCCCCTGGTATCGCTGACCCTGATTCAATCAATATATCAACACAAAAATCGTCGTGATTAACGTATTACTGTCGTCAGTAGCAGAGTATGGTTTCAAACATTGCACTCGTCTTTAACCGAAAACCACGTAAAATAAAATCTGTATTTATTGATGAAATTCACCACAATTTTGTAGGAAGTATCATTGAACTATCTTATAACTTTTGAGAAGAAAAAATCACGCTCAATGTCTTAAGTATTCATGACATCAGCATTTTATTTTGAAAATCAGCAATTTCATTTTAATGGACGATAAAAGCAATAATTATTGGTAAATAAAGGTGGGAAATCATATGCAGAACCAAGAAGATTTAAATCTTCTTGGCAGAACCTAGGGAGAAACTAATTTCGTGATTTATGACCCCAAAATATTATGAAATCACTGTTACCAGGTCCAATTATTAACCTGAAAATATCGAATTATTACGTAATGATCTTATTTTTGTCATATGGAGTCAAATAGGCTATATATGCTCAAAAACCTTAAAAACGGCATGGGCTTTTTGGTTCTTGATTTTACATTGTGCTAACTCGATTCGTAATATCGCCACGATTCGTAATACCGCCACGATTCGTAATATCGCCACGATTCGTAATATCGCCACGATTCGTAATATCGCCACGATTCGTAATATAGGAAAACTAGCTAACACGATTCGCAATATATATCATCACGATTCTTTTTTTTTTTTTTTATTCGTAAGATGAAAAAAACCGAACAGGATTCGTAAAATATTATTTGACCCGACACGATTCGTAAGATACTCAACGCAATTCGTAATATACAGCAAAATATAAATTATAAGAATTAGCTGACACGATACGTAATATAAGTCAACACGATTTGTAATATAAGGCAACACGATTCGTAATATACCTCAACACGATTCGCAATATGAGGCGACACGATTCGTAATATAAGTCAACACGATTCGTAATATAAATTATTTCTATACGAGAAATTAGGAATTGCTATTAGAAAAAAGTTTCCTTCAAGAACGAAATTAGCTTATTTAGCCCTTAATACTGGGCGTTGGTTAAATGTTTTAAACAACCGAATTGATATGATAGTTAAAGTATTATTCCTCATTATTTCTTTGAAATACCTAAAAAGAGAATCACGATTGAAATCACATATTGTGAAGAAATTGGTTACCTTTAAAGCAAAAATTCCACACCCTTTCTGTAAACATAGGTATATTCTGTATACATAGGGAAATGTAAATCTTGTGATGCAGTTTATGTATGTGATACAGAGAGGAACGTTGGAAACACAGGGGGAGAGCAGAAAAACCCTAAAAGGGACATTGAGCACTCTAAGCACCTGATTAATAATACACATCATAATTTTGAATGGAGAATAATGTTTCATGCTTCCTTAAATTACCGGAAGACGTAAAATCTAGAAGCATCTTATATTGAAATACTTAATCCCAACCTGAATTATCAGCTGCAGTAATTTATACTTTTTAGAAATGATGTGACGTAGCTTAATTAAATCTAAATTTTTGAACAAGATAATTTCTGTCTCAATGAATTTGTTATTATTCCAAAGTTCATTTCTAACACCTTTTGCTAGGACCAATAAGGTAGCGTATTATTTTTGTTTTTTGAAAAGATAGGGTGCGATATTTCATGAGGGTGCTTATTCGAGGAAGGCATAATCGAGGCGTATATAAACTTCCAATACATATTACAAACCATGTTAACCTATTTTACGAAAGGTGACGTTTCATATTAATCGTGTTCATCTATATTACGAATCGTGTCGCCTTATATTACGAACCGTGTTGAAATATATTACGAATGGTGTCACCTTATATTACGAATCGTGTAGACTTTTATTACGAATCGTGTTGGCAATTCATATTACGAAACGTTGCGATTTAAATTACGAATCGTGTTGGGTCATAAATATTAGATATATTTTTTATATTACGAATCGTGTTGAATTATATTACGAATCGTGTTGGGTTTTTCCCATATTACGAATCGTGTTCATATAGATGCCCTCCAACTGACGTTTATATACGCCTTTCGGGGTCTAAAGGTTAATATTTGGATTATTCTATTTTCTCGTTTATTTATCCAATATTTTTTCGGTAGGAATCAATGAGTCTTTTGTATTTATTGTATTTTTGTCCAATGTTTATTGTCTGAATGAAAAAAAAATCATATTTTATTATGTCGGTAACTGGGTACTGAGATCTGGGGCTCAACCCTACTGATTGAGGGTGATTATGACTAAAACCTGACACTCAGCAGCTGAAAATAGAACAATAAGATTATAAAAATATGAATCTGCCTATCTACCAAACTTACCTACCCTAACTGGGCCCTAACTACCTACCTACCAAAGCTGTTCTTTATTTGAGTGTAATAAGAAAATATTTTTCGTTTTCCACATGAACGTCTCGACCGTCATACTGCTTATCCGTTTACGCAAAAATCTACTGCTGCCCCCGCAGCGCTTATCCGTGTGATTTTTAATCGACAGACGAATCCAACTGTGACAGTTTACAAGAAATTGTCTTCACAGTTGCTTTACATACACTTGTTCACAATTTTATTGAAGAGTACCTGAAACGCCAGCTGCATTTCACAACGTCAATGTGATAGTATTAAATATTTAAATTGCTTACAATAAGAAAATAATATTACTATAGTATTACTATTTGTCATTAAAATCCTTTCACAAACTTTATTATTATTCATTAACCATTTAGTACCCCTTAGAATACCCATTTGTTCGAAGAGCTAGCGAGGTGTGCAAATTTTTTGGACAATCAGACGAAATATATGAGGCATGATGGATTTTCTGGCTTTGATGGTCATGATTGATAAGATAAATTTATCCCTTTTCTCTATTGGAGTAGTTCTACACATACTCGGATTAATGTTATTGTGGAAAGCGCAAAGGTTAGATAAAACACAGAGAATAATTTTGATAAATTTAAGTGTAAGCGAACTATTAACTTGCATGGATAAAATCGTTGTTACAGCGTATGTACTAATGTGTGATTTAATACCCGATCTACTTGCAACAGTTGATAAATTAATGTTTGATCTTTCTAACTATGCGTTTTACTTGATAATGTTTTTTCTGACATTGGATCGTCTCATGAGACTGTTCTTTGGAATTCGCTACCCAGTGTTTTGGTCTGTAAAACGTACCAAATTAACTATTGGCTTAATATGGATGATAGCTTTAGCATCAGCAGTTGGTCATTTTTTTCAACATGATTCATATGAGACTTATAAACACAGACAGATTATCGATCTATGTTTGGAAGGTTTATTCATGGTTATATGCATTACTACGTATAGCTATGCTATCTTTAAATCATGCAATTTTCGCGACAAAAGAACTGTGCTGAGGTCAAGTATTACTGTTAGTCGGAAACGAAGGAGAACCGTCAAGGGGGTCATGACCAGTTTTTTTATAGTTGCGACTTTTTTCTTATTCATTGTTATCCCCAATATGTTGACTACCTATAGATCATTTTCTAATTCGTTCAATGAGATGGAGTATATTGCAGTGAGCGTATTAAGAACATTGGGGTATTTAACAGACCCATTAATATACATTTTTCTATCGCCTCAAGTTCGTCTAATTATAATACGAATTTTTCGAAAAAGACGCCTTTCAAACATGAGTGAAGTAACGATGAAAGAGACATTGATGTAAATGATATTTAAACTGCCAGCCGTATCTTGGCCATAATATGAACGTTAAATAAGTAAAGAAATGGATTCCTAGACAAATTTGGTGGATTTCATCATATTTCGATATGAGGGACTTTTATACATCTACTGTAGAGCAATATGATTCTAATTCTTCAACTGAACTGATGTGCAAGTCATGAAGTCGTCTTACCAAATGTATTTGAATACCCTCACGGTGGGCGTGAAATGTAGTATAGTCAAGTAAAGTAAATATTATTGTAAAATTGTATAACAATTAAATTAAAACATGATCATTGTGGTTATTTGCTTGTTTTACGATATATGCTATATCCTTTTTCACGATAGTAAAAGTGCTATGTCCTTGTTGTCAAATCACGATAGTAAAAGTGCTATGTCCTTGTTGTCAAATCACGATAGTAAAAGTGCTATGTCCTTGTTGTCAAGTTCATAAAGGATAAACATTATTTACCATAACTATAATATTTTCGTCCCAAAGCTGATAATAACTAATAATATAGGTATACTGTAATTTATATTAGAATATATAATTTAATATCCATAAAACAATATAAGATTCCTGAACTGTAAATTTACTAAAAAAAACTTTCATACAAATTGACTAATTTGTTGATGCATTATTGAAATAAGTAGAAGTACACATAGACCAAACCCGTTTTTGAAAAAAAATATTTTTCATCATTAAAACTGCCAAATATGGTTATTTTTGGAATTTCGGACCGAAAATAAAGAGAACTATATACTACAATTCGAAAGCTAAATAGTAATAGCATTTTTTATTAGTTCTCAAATTTCTTTTTTCAGCTTCTAAGGATTCCCTCTTTGGTTTCATAAAAATATAATTTTCGGCCTTTATCAAACCAGCTGAAAAACTTTTGCTATATATGACAAAGTTATTAAAATGGAAGCCTGTCTGTCTGTGATGGAAATTTGTATTGAAATATACATTGCCTTTAAAATCTCCTATGCGGTCTTTTTCCGTAAACGGTGAAATAGTAACCAATCAGTACAACCCTGCTTAATGGGGATGTATCGAGTGGGGTGCCACATCTAATGCATCGAAGGGGTGTAGTGCCGCAAGTTTAGTAGCTTAAAAATACAAGTTCCAGTAATCCAATAAGGTTCGTAAATGGTGAAAGGCTAAAATTTTATTTTATAAAAAAGTCCAACGGCAAAATTACGACACGTCATAGTTATTTGACGTCAAAATAACGTCCTTTTCGGTATTTTTTTTGAAAAAATCGGTCAAAAATTTAAAAAAACATAAATTGACCCCGTACTATGTTGCTAGAACATATTTTGCTTGAGAAAAAGCACTAAAAAAATGTTTAACGGTTATTAAGAGTCAAATTTTGTGAAAAACATACCCAAGACACGCTGGATCGAGGAGGGTATAGTATCGCAACTTTGGGTTTCCCTGGGGTCAAAATCCCTTCCTAAACATTTTTTTTACTCACTAATATTCTTAAACTAAACTAGCTTTACGGTACAACCCCGCTAAACAGTGCAACCCTACTTAAACCATGTAACCCCACCAGGAATTGATAAATGTGTAAGTCAATCTGTGCAACCCCACTCCGGTGCAACCTAACCGGTCAAAGGAACATCTCAAATAAATGGTGTTGTTTAATTCAAAACATTGTGTTTCAAATTATTTAATACAGAATTAAATGCCAATGAAAAAATATATTAGACTATGATTTTGACATTAAGATTCAGCGGATTAGAAAAAACTGAAGAGTTAAAGGGAACGGTTATCGATATGTCTCCAAGCAAAGATTACGTAAAAGATTATCATCACAACAATCAGGCGATAAGAGTACAATTATCAGATACCGTATTACCGTAAAATGCCGCCCATTAACCCAGGGCTTATATAATAGTTTTTTAAGGGTTTATATTCGAGGAAGGGGGGTTTTTATTTTTCTGTCCCAGAATAAAAAAAAAAAAAATTGTTAAGTCATAAATAATGTTATCAGAAGCTTAAACATGTTGAAAATTAAAGAATACAGATGTTATTGTAAATCTATGTTATTGTATATGTATGTGAATTATTTTAATCAATAGGACACACAACCCCTTCAGAGAAAAAAAGCGGTAATATGATATTTATATATTTTCTTTCAATATATAAGGGATATATATCGAAATTTACATTCTTTCTTCGAACGATTGAGAACATTGATCAGCATATAACACCGGTAGATCAAATTATAACTAAATCATTAATTGTCACGATACCGCGTTTGACGACATACATCGAAAAGTATTTTTACAAAAGCCTACTGAAGGAAATTAGGCATACCAATCCTGTCCGAAATAGCAAAACAGCATCATTTTGCTTCAAAGTTAATCAAAAAATTGCACGTGAAATCGAAAGTACACACCTTTTGAAAACGACGAAAGGGCTCCACACGATTTAAAAACTGAGTCTATAAAATTAATTAAAACTGCAACATCAAGGAAAAAGAAATTGAAATCGTTATCCCTGAAAACTTAAAATCTTTCATAGAGCAATCTAGCGATAAAGGTGATAGTTCGTGGCGGAATTCGTTACCCATTGAAGAGAAGAATTTGAATCTAAATAATCTGGCTTTCTTAATACCTGAAATATTTCTCTAGTTGCGTAACACTTTTGTAGTGTACCGACAAGTTCTTCTTTCAACTCTTCGTTTGCACTCTCCAGTTCTAATATATATTTCTTCAAGTTGTTCTTCGCCTCACGCAGATGAGAGACCTAAAAATAGAGAATAAGTCACTTTCAAATCGAAAAATCACAGAATTTATAGGAAAAAAATGATGCTTTGAGATTTTTGCAAGAAAAATGTCTTTATTGGTAATTTTCAACATATGATATGCTTATTTTTTAGGAATCACAGCCTTTGTTTACGTTATGCGTATAAAAGAACGATGCATCCCAAAAAAAGGGCAATAAAAGCCATATGAACACTTATCTCATAGAGCTAAGGTTTGCTGAAAAATTATTATTATTACTGGATACAGGTATTTGAAATTAAAACTCTTTAAAAGCACTCACTACCCTTAATAATAAAATACCTGGTTTTCCAATGTCACTACACGTTTTTTGAGACTTTTATTTTCTAGATTAGGATCAGCTTTGAATACTTGCTTAACCACAGAACGTGGAACACTCTCGCGTGTCTCGGGCAGCTCAACATGCGGGGGCTCTTCCACAACATAGTCTTTAGTTTGTGTACTTAATGTACGGAACTTCATCACGTTTGTTTGGATATATTTTGTGGATACATCCAACGATCCAGTTTGCGTGTATTGAGTTTGATTATGGTTTTTATTATTATCATTTGATGAAAAAGTTTCACTTTCATATTCAGTCTGACACATTGCTGAGGCAGTTAAGATAATCGGTTTATTTTTCAATAACGATATCTCCGTCTTTTGTGATGTTATATCTTCTAGTAAATGTCTAAAAATATATAAATACATTTTATAGTGCAAGGCGAATTCTAATTGCACGCAAATTTTTGATTAGAAGCAAATATTACTTTAATAGGATTAATTTTCGCGGGATTAATTTTCGCGATGTTTTAAAACAAGTCCACGCGAAATCTAAAACCAGCGATTTCCAAAAATAAATCTTCTCACAATTTTTAAATATTTATTGTTCACTCGACAAATCCGAAGAAAAAAAGAAGAGCTATATAATGCTGTGAAAGATGTCTGAAAACCAATTTATTTCAATAATGTCAATATCCATGTCCGCATTGTCGGAAATTTGCGAAAATAAATCCTCATTAAATTTTTTTAATGAAGCATTCGCGAAAATAAATCCTATCAAAGTTTTTTAAAATGAGGCATTCGCGAAAATAAATCTTCGAGAAAATTCAATTTAATAGAAAATAGTCGCAAAAAAAATTTCACACAATTAATCGCCGCGAAAATTAATCCTATTAAAGTATACATTTTTTTAAAGGTTATAAAGAGAATATCAAAATAAACTTAACATTCAAATTTTCTTTTTGACACGTTTACATTTTACTAACCGGAATAAGAAATATCTTTATAGCTAGTACCCTGAAAAAATTTCAATGTTTATGAAAATAATTTAGATCATTAGAAACAGCATAAAATCATGTATAGAAGACTTTTTTTTAAACAGCTTCTTCATAGAAGGCTTTGTTTTTAGTTATTTTGCCTCAAATATGAGGAAAATTGTGGATTAGGCTTTAAATACGCTTTTTTTCTCATCTTTGAAGCACAATAACTAAAAACAATGGTTCCTATGAAAAAAACTGGTTAATAAGTCTTCTATATAGAATTTTCTACTTTTTAGAATGATCTATAATTATTTTCATTTAAAATTAGTTTGAAAAATTGACATTTTTTTTAGGGTGCTAACTATAAAGGGATTTATTATCCCGTTCTGTAAATTTTACACATGTAAAAAAAATTGGACAAAAAGTTTTTATTAAACCTTGATTCATACCTTTTCCAAAATGTATAATATTTGGTTCTGATCAATAATTCGCATGCAGCTATTTTCTCAACAATTCGCCTCCGCACTATTAATAATATCAATAAAATAAAATGTTTAAACTATAAAATTACTACATGGTGTATTATAATCAAAGCAATTTGTAGATGCAACAAATGGATGGACAGACATGAATTTATATGACCTTTTCCAGATTTGGGGTCAAAAATAAGTATATATCTAATGCTAATGATCATTTGGATGATTTAACCACAACATACCTTAAACACATCATAAAGTCGATGAAAAGAGAGTAAATGTGAGGCTTTGTGACTAAAATTATCATCGACTAAAATTTCTTACTGAATTTTTTCCTTTTTAAATATTTAAAAAAAAATGTAACAAGCGAAAAGCTTAAAATGGTTCTCCGAGCTGACTCGAAATACATTGATGACATTTCCATATATTAGCAATAGAATATCATATCATAATCTAAGGTTTCAACAAAATCGGAGCGAAACTTTTTGAAAAAAGTAAAAAACATTGATTTTTATTGTTTTCAGGGCCCTAAATTGGGCCCAGGCCCCTAAACGATTTTTTAACAGGTGGTATATGGTTCAAAAGATGCCTTCTATGATGGATTTCTAACTCCATGCAATATTTCAGAAAGATTTATAGATTGCTTTTCAAGAAAAATGCACTTTGATTTTAGGCACACCCGAGCATGCCTGCCTTGCCCGAAAAACATTGATGCCCTGTTCCATATATTAGTAAATAGTATATAATATTATAATAGTATAAAATTTGTCAGTATGTATTTTTTACAAAAAAGTGCTCCACAATTATAAATAAATAATTGAG